>WAAE01012720.1:0-13308 GCA_013400495.1 Nicator chloris
ATGCCCTGGGCTCCAACAAAGAACAGTACTTGATATCCTAAAAAAAAAAAAGGAATCTCAATATGTTAAGGATCTCAATATATGATTTTATGGCTAGCCAGAAATTTCTGTATTAAATAAGCTGCAGTCATTAGACAGAAAAAAAGGGTATATGCTCATTAAAAATGGAAATTATGCATCAGGTTAAAGTATTTCTATCAGAATTCAAGGGTGGAATTTTCCAAATTATTATTCCTTAGATTTACTCAGAACCTGCCTTGATCTGTAACTGCTGATTTTTCATGATAAAATGTCCTTTAAATTTACTGTTGCTAACATGATCTATTGTCAAGTACAAAATATTTTTTGACTCATTGATATTGTAATATTGAAAGACAACAGGAGTAATGTTGTAGTTATCTTGACTTTAGAGGGTCAAAAGTGAGTAATATGGCTGTGCTAAGTGAATGACTTGTGAAATAGCTGCACCCCTGAAGAGACAATAATCCTTTCTGATTTCTTTACATTCCACTTAACATACTACTAAAGACTTAGCTGTATGTTTTTGATTTTTTTTTAAATTAAAGTTACTTGAGAAAATGGATTAATTTCTGAAAAAAAAAAAAAAAGGAAGGAAGGCTTTGGTTATCTAAATTAAAATATTTGTTCAAAGATTGATTATAAGTGAATGAAGTCAAAAAGATTCAGAAGAAAGGGTTGATAAAGGCTTACAAGGTGATAGTTGAAAAAGGCTGGAGGGAGGTCTGTGTATAATAAATCAGATGTTAATTTGCAGAGTAAAAGAATTTGTGTCTACCTACTCTAATTTGTGGATGTTTAAATGAAGGTTAACATCTTACAGTCTGTTGCTTACTAGGTTCTCTATGGATTCTGCTGCCAAGCTGTGTCTTTGGAAAAGCAGATGTACTCAAGATGCAGCCTGTTTGTGTAACAACAGAGGTATCAGCAAAGTACTTGGCTTTGTAATAATATATCTTCTAGCTCTCCCTAGTCAGACATTGCTTAGGGGTTGACTTCTGATGTGTGTTCCGCAAAACACTTTCTTTTTAGTGGGTTTTGGGTGGAAATTTTTTCTGTTTTGTAATAAGAGTGAAAAGAGGGTGATTAATTGTACTGGTTCAGTTATCTCCTTTATCACAAGATGGTGTAAAGGGGACTGTGGAGGAGAAGAAAAGATGGTTAATTCTTGTCATGGGCTGAACCTAGAAGTTGTGTCTGTTTTTCTAGTTGTGGGTGTGTGAGAGTCGAGTTTAGATTGTTAGGAAGAAGGGAAGGTGCTTTTGACATTTCCATTATTTTTCCTTTCTCTCTTTGTGAGTGTGTGTGAATAAACTATCTTTGTAACTCATAAGTTTTAGGGTTGTTTTACCTTTGTTCTACCTAGTCATATTCTCACAGACAGGAAAATAGTCAAACCAGGACAATTCTGTTTTTCAGTAAACTATTAATATTAATGTAAAAGTCATAGACTGCTTAAAAACCCAAACAAACAAATGAGATACAGAAAATGAAGAGAATAAATTAAAGTCTGAAGAAAAAAAACCTTGATTAAAACTAGGAGATGAAATAGCAGATGACAATGCAACATGCTTAAGACTTTTTAAACTCTCACCTAAGTCAGATATCTTGTCTTAACAGAGCTGAGGGCAGGTGGATGAACAGAGCCAATGAAATACGAGTCAGCATTTTTCAGCTCAACAAATCAACTGAGTCTTAAACAAAGTAAGCTTAAATACTTTCACCTCAGATGGCAATAGGCGAATCCTACAAAGTATTTTCTGTTCAGGATCTGGATAGAATCTGGGGAATTCAAAGAATTACATTGTGTCTGCAGACACAGAATTGCATCCTCCCTTACCAGCAGGACTGGCACGCTATAACAAATTAACATGAAAAAGTAGTAGTTTGCATTTTTGAAAGAGCAATAGCAGATTTCAATTCATATTAACAAACAAACCAACTCAAATGCACCTAATATTTCCTTACTCAGAAGAAAAGCAGGACAGTTATATTTACCTTGCAAAAAACTGTATGTTTCTCTGAGAGAAATTAATTCCAGTTATTTATATAATCTCCCTCCTGTCCCCAAATATATTTCTAACCAGAACAAAGCTACAGTTCAACTAAGTTTGTTAGAATATAATTCAGGCTGTTAGTATGTACTGTATTATCTTCTGTATCTTGGGTTCTGGCTTTTATGCTGAGTAGCCCAGAACTGCAGAAAATATTTGAGTTTTTTCTTTTAATCAATGTATTTAATATAACAAACTAAACTATATGATATCTATTTTAATTCTTGTAAAACAGAATTTTATTTATGCAATCAAGGGAAATTTCATATATTTAAAAATCCTAATTCCACAGTTCTGCCTGACTGTAAATTCAAGAACTTGGTTGTTCCTTTCAGGGTTCAAGATGTTCAGCGTGTCTCTGTCATCTCTGGAGTTTAACTTATGAGCTTCCAGCAAACAAACCATGATGTGTAAAACACGAGTGAAAATTCATGCCTGCTCTAAGGATGCATTTGAACATTCTATTTAATCAAAATGTATTTCATAATATACTCTATTTTTTGAAAAAATTATTTTCAAAGGAGGAAATGAAAATGTTGAAAACTTTTAAAATTTTTCTAACCCAATGTTTAGGTTTTTATTTTAAATTTATTTCCCACTTTGTAATATATATATTTTTATATAACAATCCATATAGAAAAATTCATGCAACAATAAAGTAGGAGTTCAACAGTGGAAGTTCAAGAAGACATGGCTTTAGGTCAAACTGAACTACAGTGAAATGCTTTTTTTTGTTCTTTTCCCTGCAATGCAAATTCAGTATAAAATTTGGTGTTTTAAAAAATTGTTTTAGTGAGAAATTTAGTAAAGAAGATCAGTTTTTTTACAAGGAAATTATTTAATTTAAACAGGATCCATTTTTCCATCCAGACTTGTGATGCCTAGTGTTAGGTAGTCATTGGTATTGCCTCCAGAGTCCATGAAAGAGATGACATTCCTCAGATGAATAATCTCTATCCTTGGGTCTACTTTTTGCACAATTTATCAAAAATTCATGTACTTTGATGTCTGTGAAAAATCATAGGAACTGTTCAAAGGTAATCTTTGAATTTTAAATACCTAAACTGTTTGTAAATGCAAATTTATTATCCAAATCAATATCCTTATCATAAAGTATATTAAAAAATCAAGCCACAGAGCTAAGTAGCAATTATATCAAGGTGTAGGACTAGCTTGCAATTTATTCTCTTGTGATCTGTACCTATCTACTGTAGTGACTTGGTTTTGAACATCAATACAGAGAATTGAAATTGTTCTATTATATAGTAGTACAAGGAGAATTGGGTCTGAATTACACTTAAAATTAGCATTGGTTTTCTAATTGCTATACACACAAGGACTCAATTACTGTGCTTCAGTCCACATGTGTAAAGGAATATCTATAACCAGTATTTCAGGATGAAACTCTAACAAGCCTACAGGGCTATCAGTACTGTGGGGATACCTCACATGTTTGGGTGGTTTCAGACTTTCTCTAATCAGTTTTAAACATAAAAACAGGTACTGCTGAGTTATTTCTGCAAATAACCATAAGTGCTTCAGTCTGAAAATTTCTTAACAAACTTGTATTTCTAAATTGACGTTTATCAGTCTTCTCTCTCCTATTTGTTCAATTCAACAGTCATTTAAAAAAAGGCAACATAGGAGCATTTAATTTAAAAAAAGGACAAAATATCGTGGTGACTTTTAAGAAAGGAGATTATAAACCCAAACGTTTTTATTCTCTCAGTTGTCTCATTTTTCCATTGGCCCAAAGTGAATTCTAGAACTTCAAGTCCGTCTAAAATGTAGTATTCATTTTTTTCAGGTCAGTATTCACACATAGGAACTCTGAAACAGTGCCAGTGATTATGTAGCCAAGCACTTAAATTTTTTCTCAAGTTATTTGTTTTGGAAGTCCCTATGATATGGTGTCATATATTCGAATACTATAACATTGGTAATGTTCTGTTGGAACAGAGTATTATTCCATTCTCTGGCAATTTTGTACCCAAAGCAGTACTACAAGGAAATTGAACATAGTTTCTCAGCTAATTCTATCAAATTGGGAATTTTTCATTATACCCAACAGTGATCATCAGTTGCAATGCTTTTTATTCAACAAATTATAATCTAAGTTAAAAATGCTAATAAGTCTGGTTAACAGCAAAAACAGAGCTGAATTGTAAGCATTAGAATTACAGATGCTCTCATTTGCACATAATCTTTGCAATACTAACCACACCAAGTTTCATGGTAGTGAACCACACTAAACAAATCTTTCAAGAAATGACTTTGTAGACTGATACCAAGACAGTGTTTACCCTGGTGCAGATGAAGGTAAATGGGCAGAGGTCTGAAAAACAGGGAGCCAAAGTGGTCCTGTTCATCATTGTGGGGGGAACGTTGTCTACCAAATAAAACAATTTGTGGGGCATATGGGACATTACAAAGAATTTGCAATAAGTATATCATAAAATAAATTTTTCATTCAAAAGTGTCTTTTTTTGTGTGTGTTTGAAAACGGGATGGTCTTTAAATAATGTAATGGATCATAATGGATCATAATATTATTCGTTGAAACTCAAAAGCCTATATAGTTGAAATATATTCTACCTGAACAATTGATTAAATTTGGATAAGATTATGATTTGGAATAAAGATAGTGGGAAAGTATGTCCTACCCACTTGTACTGAAAAATTATTTATGGTCTGGCAGAAAAAAATTCTGCTTGAAACTTACAGCTTTAGGAAGGACAGTGCTAGTTCAGTGTAAAATTGGGCAACTCTACCCTGACATTACAGCTACTGATAATGTTCAGAATGGAAGCCTTGGTTAGTAGTTACTGCAAGAAAGATGTGAGAAGGGAAGACAGTGGGCAAATTATTTCTTGACTGCTACCTCCTATGACACATAGGTTCCTGCTGCAAAAGGAGGTTGTTCTCTAGCTATGAACATCTAGTATTGTTTTTGTCTCTTTTGTCCAAAGGTAATTTTGAATTACCCGCTCATGATGAGAGGGAAGTGAGCCCTAATCTGTGTTCCCAAATTCTGCTGATCCTACAGCTAAAGTATCTGCAACAACTTTCTGCAGCTTGCAGAAAGGCTTATGAAGTTAATGGTCACTTAGGCAA
The DNA here is from genome assembly GCA_013400495.1 of Nicator chloris. Taxonomy (NCBI): domain Eukaryota; kingdom Metazoa; phylum Chordata; class Aves; order Passeriformes; family Pycnonotidae; genus Nicator; species Nicator chloris. Next base: position 5,187 of record WAAE01012720.1, read on the forward strand.
AATAGAGCATTGGTTGTAGACATGTAAGTGCTTCAGAGAAGTATGCACTCCATGGAATCAAGGCACATGTTAAGAAACCCAAAGTCAGATCACATTTTAAACAAGTGTAATAACAATGAAAAGAGACACAAGCATTCTGGTTTATATTCACTTATTGACAAGGATTGGTTGCTAATGTGTAAAGTATTTCTTAGTCTTCCAATTGTTATTTGAATTTTCTGGCCCTTTGAGAAAAAAATTAGAGAAATGAAAAACTCCTATGGTATCTGATATTGTATGTTGATATTTTCCTAAAATGTGCTAAAAATTCAGAGATGGTGTATCCAAGCCAGGAATTCATTAGCACTAATTTTTCATGACATGTGTCCAGTTTGATTTGAAATCAACCAAATTAAAATTCACTACGTTTATGAAAAGGAGAAAAAGGATTATTTCAACAGAGTTCTCCAATTATAAGATATAATGGCATTAAGCATTGGAAAAAAATTGTATTTCAGGAAAAATCAAATTAATGAGGGTTTCCTTTTATTCTATCTTCTGGAACCTTTTTATTATGTTTGCCTTCTGTTTTCTCTTTTGAATTCCATTTTTTTTTCTTTCAGCAAAATATCTACCTATCATAATGTATATGCAATAAATAAATTTTAACTTTTCTCAGAGCAAAGATTAGAGATGGAAAAAAAATTATCAATAGGTTCTCAATGATTTTGCTTCCATTTCAAATTGACAGTTTAGTATATCACCTTTTCAAAACTTTTCCTTCATACAGGCCAGGCTCAGATGATGCAGCAGCATTGCAGCTGCATTCTGTCTGGCCAGTTCTCTCCACCATTATTCGTTGACTCTGTCGTGACATTAACTTTTGCTATCTCTGCTTAATATGGTTTTTAAATTATATTCTACTTGGCCTATTTCTCATCCTCCTTCCACCTTTGTTTGTTGATATTTATCTGTCTTCCTTATATTATTTTTTTTAATTTTGTGAAAATTTCTGTTATAACTTATTTAAAGATAATTTGAAAACTTAGGTATTTGCTTCCATTTCCCCCCATTTTTTAATTTCAAGAGGTCTTAGGTAAAATTGCTATCCACTCATTATTATTTATTCTGCTTTTTCTGCTCTCTGTGATATATTTACCAAAGTACACATTGGCTCCTGCTGTTACTACTCCTTGCTATAAATTTATAAACCAAAATGATTGTATAATATTTAAATATATATATTTGTCAAAGACAACAGAACAGAATTTTACTCCTTGTGAGCTTTGTTTAAACCAAAAAAGAGGTTTAGTTTTTTTTGATAGTAACATAATGAGAAGAAATATTTCATAAACAAGGGAAATTTCTTCATTATTCTTCTTTATTACTGTGTTGCCTGTTGTATTTTATATTGCCCTTAATATTACCCTTCTGATAAAGAAGAAAAAGGAATACTGACACATAAAATATGGTTATTTTCCTTTTGCCAATCATAATGTGCTTCAAAGCACTTTTTCTTTTTCCTTGTATAGTTCGAGTTGTCTATTATGCAGAGTTCTGTCTTGTTTCTGGATGTAAACAAATGCATCTCCTGTTCAAAAGTCAAATTTTGAAGTTCATCTTGCTGATCCATGTATAAAGCCTTTCATCCTGGTGGTATCTGGTCTTGTCTGATGGTTATACTCTCTCGTTATTTAAAAGCTGTTGCTTTTATATACTGGCATTTTATAAGATTTTATACCTCTTTAATAAGATGAGAACTGCTGCAGTAGCAGCATGACTTTTGATGCTCCTTTCTGAATTCCTTTCAACTTATCTATACACTCCTAAGAAGTCTGCCTACAGTATTTTAAGTACAATTTGGTATTCAGACCTCAAAGAGTGACTTTTTATGTCTTTGTCAAGATACAGAATCATAGGATCATAGAGCCATAAAATCATTCATGTTGGAAAAGTCCTCCAAGATCATCAAGTCCTACCTTTGACACCACCATCTTGTTGACTAAACTACAGCACTGTGTCATGATCAGTCATTTCTTGAACAGGGATGGTGACCCCACCACTATCCTGCTCAGTCCATATCAATGGTTGAGAACTTTTACCATGACGAAATTCTTCCTGTTGCCCAAAGTGAACCTCCCCTTGCTCAGCTTGAGGCCATTTCCTGTTGTTCTGTTGCTGGTTTCCTGAGGCCATTTCCTATTGTTCTGTTGCTGGTTTCCTGGGAGAAGAGACTGATTCACACATGGCTGCAGCCTTCTTTCAGGTAGCTGTAGAGAGCTATAAGGTCTCCCCTGAGTCTCCGTTCCTCCAGGCTGAACACCTGCAGCTCCCTCAGCCTGCTCCTCATAGGACTTAGTCTCTAGACCCTTAATGAGCTCCACTGTCTTTCTCTGGGCCCTCTCCAACACCTCACTTTCTTTCTTGTAGTGAGGGGCTCAGAACTAGACACAGGATTCGAGGTGTGGCCTCACCAGTGCTGAGTGACAATCACTTCTCTAGTCCTGCTGGCCACGCTATTGATACAAGCCAGAATGTCATTTTGCCTTCTTGGCCACCTGGGCACATGCTGGCTCATGGTCAGTGGACTGGCTGCCCNTGCCCACCAGCACCCCCAGGTCCTTTTCCACCGGGCAGCTCTGCAGCCTGTAGGTGCTGCAAGGGGTTGTTGTGACCCAGGTGCAGGATCCAGCACCTGGCTTTGTTGATCCAGTCTGTCCCTCTGCAGAACCTTCCTACCCCCCAGCAGATTAACACTCCTGCCCAACTTAATAAGGGTGCTCTTCCTCTCCTCATACAGATCATGGATGAAGGTATTGAACAGGACTGGATCCAATACTGAGCTCTGGGGAATATCACCATGATTGGACACAACTGGATGAAGCACCATTCACTACCACTCTCTGGGCCCAGCCATCCAGCCAGTTTTTAACCCATCTGTCTCTTCAAACAGTTCCCAAATCATATTTTCCTTGTTACAAATTTGCATGTAACTAATTTACTGTTCATCATCACTTGAAGTCCTCTCATCAATGTTTCTAGGTTGTTTCCTCATAGAATGTTATTTCATACTTGGTTTTTTAGTTGATACTACCTAAACCCAACATGCATATGGATGCAACATGCTGCATTTCTTTCATCCACAAGTGCCATGACTGCAACCTTCTGAATGTTCACTTAGGGGTAAACTGTCATAGACGTATTGAAAGTCTTGTAAGATGATATTTACCTAATTACTCTACTCAGCCCAGGGAAAGGTGGGATATTTGCTGGTGCTCCATTGTGACTTCTCACTTCGAGATGGAAAGTTTTGGGAAGATATATCCCCACATCCATCCTTTGTTATTCTATAAGCAGAGAACATTGGTGAATGAACAGGAGGCAGTGTGCAGATCTGCAGGAAAGGAGGAGGGATATTGAATGCTCATCACAAGAAACAAATTGTGACTGTCTCTTGTAATTTGTTACCAGATCTACTGCCTGAGTGAGGAGGTTGAAGAGGGTATGTAATTATGTATCTCTCTTCAAACCACACCATAAAATTTTAGGCTTCTTCCTATGATTTTCCTACACTTCTTACATTATATATGTTTCTATGAGCAATGGAGTTAAATGCATGACTCCTAAAGATTAATCTTCTCTCTATTCCTTTTTTTATGATCACTGTTAGGTTTGCTTTTGCTAAGACTTTCTAAGTCTCTATGGCTTAAACAACTGTTAGTCATTCAGTAGGTTGTTAGTAGAGTCCCTGAATCCCTAGAATCTGTGTTCTAAGTCATTATTACCCACCAAATGTCCAAAGCTGGTTTTTTTCATTTTGTTGGAAAGCATTAGAAAGCATTAACACTTTCTCCTAAATTGAGCCTTAGGAGGACATGTCCGTATAATTTATTTAATCCCACTCCTTGTTTGTTGATGAACTAAATTTCACTTATTTTCTTTGTCCAGTTAGCAGATCTGCAGATATCTTCTTTACTGTCTTAAACCTTACATTGAAATATTTTTTAAATTGCCTTACATCTCACATAACTTGCTTCCGAATATATTTATTTCAGCAAATATTTTTGGGATTTAAGATTCTGAAACAGTTTCCTGATCAATATACTACTTCTATGGCCTTTGAAAATTGGAAAGAGTAATACTAAGCATCTCAATTTTTGAGATATGTGAGATTTGCATCTCACTTTGTGCTTAGAAAATACAGTATTTTATATTGGTTTGTTCAGGAAGAACATTGCTTAGTTTGTTAAATTGAAGCAGCTTGTGGTCAAAAAGTATTGAATGTCACTATTTCTCACAATTTCTACTAGTTCCTTCTTCAGCAAGCTAGTTAAATCCTCTGCCTACCTTTCTGGATCATAAAATTGCCCTCTGTGATGATGCATGCTTGATTAGTTTTGTTTTTATTCAACAGCTGTATTGGTACTTAATGTCCCCCATGACAGGTATGGTTTTGGGGGTCATTTTGGTGTCATTTTGAGAAATGATCCAGGAATGTTTTTCTCTTTGAGTGAGTCTTCATGCTGCCTTGCAGATTTTCAGTGTAGTTCCCCTCCATACTCCTTTACGGATAGTCTTGATCAAAGTACTTTGCTAACTTTTTATATATACTTTTTTGTGTGTGTGTGCATCAATTATTCTGCATATATGTTAGTGTTGTAATTAATTTTAATTAGTTTAAGACAGTCAGTTTAATTAGTTTAAGACAGATGTCAGTGGAAGTAGGATAATCTGCCTAACTTGCTATGTAGGAAAAGCATCCAGGATACTGGATACTTTCATATCTAAAAGAATGCAGGACCTCACATGTCCATATACTGAGTAAAACATGGTATTGTCATATGAATTATTTCAAGTAACTAGGTTGTTAGATTAGAACTTCAGCAAAATATTTTTCAACTATTTTATTCAACAATTCCCCCTTCCCCAACACTTCTTTTTGTTCCAAAGTGGACATTATACACGTGATTTTACCATGAAATCTTTTCAGTATTACATTGTCAGGTTTCAGATATGATTCTGTTCCCAAAAAAAACACTCAGTGATTTTTAATTGCTTGTATTAAAAGAACCTCTGTTACCTCAGCTGGGATTAAAATGTAGATATGGAAGGATCAGAAAATATACTCAATTGAAATCAGTTGCTGTTCCAAAGATACGCCACTTCAGGGAACCAAGTCAAAGAATGGGAGAACAGAAGGATTACTGTCTTATTTTACAGATAAGGAACTGAATAATAAATTAAGGTCAGAACAGAGGCTGTGGAAGGTCTGGGAACTAGTCCCAGCATACTTCATTAGAAAAAAATTCTTCACTCTGAAAAGTTTTGTTTACTCTTCAGTCACCTTCTATGGAGCTGAAAGAGGAGCAGAGCTTGGATCAAGCTTGAGATCCAGAATCACAATAACTTTGCTGTTTGACTTAGAGACTAACTCCACATTAGGGTCTCTGCTGAAGTCTCTGGGTTCTCAGAAGTGCAGTTCTTATCAGCTCGTGATGTTGAGACATAGGGATTTTGGTTCTATGTAGTTTAATTCAGGTCACAGCAGTTTTTACTCATCTAATTCCAATTAATTTTAGTAATTGTTAAATAAATAAAAGCTACTTTTGATTTAGATTTTGTTTTACATTAATTTGCATTATTTGATAATTCAGTTTTCTCCATCTTGTCTAATTTGTAGAAATAAACATATCTTTACAGTGCTAATGTGCTATTCTTCTGGTATAAGTGGAAGGCTGATGATCCAAAAAGGTCCTACTTGTCATTGCTTATTTTTTAACAGCTTGTGGATTCCAAGACCTGCTCATTTACACCAAATAATTTTCAAATTTGTCCTGGTCTCCTGTCACAGGGGATATTCACTGCACTAGGAGCTGTGTTTTGCAGTTTCCTAATGGCTCTAAAAAGGAACAGTAAATGTCAACAGGCAAAAAGACCAAAAATCAGGAATAATTGATGCACCCTATGATAGCTTTTGGGGATTAGTCATAGCAGTTCTTGGTTCTTTCTTCCCACAGCCATTTTTTGCAATAAATGATATAAGATCTAAAAGCAAGATAAATTTCAAAGGTTCTTCTGCCTAGTCAACAAATGAATGAAAATTGAAGAAAATAGCCCTTGAATTCAAATCTTCACTACTTTTAAGAAGCAAGTCTTACTATTTATAATTTTAATTATATCAAATTCTGTCTCCCACAGCTTATGAAAAGAAGAATTAAATGTATTTTAAAATAGACCTCCAAAGGCATTTTGTTAACAAAACTAGTTAATTTTATTAATTAATTAAAATAACTATTGATTAGTTAAATTATGTATACTTTTTAATAGAAATAGATATTGCTAGTTCAGTCATTTATACTTTTTTCTCATGTTAAAACAAAACAGAACAAAACACAAAGAGAAAGCTCTGTAACATATTCACAACTGAATTATTTCATTGATAATAGCCTTATAGTTCGTATATTGCTTATTTATCCTATCACTTATTTTAGTAGTTCCCTAGGTACCCTCCTTCCATAGCATAATATTTACAACTAATTTAGGAAAATGGAAGTGTCTGTTTGACCTTATGTTGTTTTTTTCAGTTCTGCCTACAGATTCTCTTTGTGCAACAATTCCAGCTGACAGAATTAAGCACTAAAAGAATTTTGAATGTTTCAGATTCTTAGATGGGCATTATAGATGCTTAATGTAAAAAAAAAATTATTAACTGTACCACGACCTGTGTCATCGGGTAACAATTTTTTCTGTCATTGTCTTTTGCATGCTTAAGAACACAGATCTTCTCTGCCTGTGTTCATATCTATGGGAAGCTTCTCCATGAGATAGTTTTGCAATAGTCTGCTCTGGTTGTTTTTGAATGATGCAAAAAATGAGAGACCCTACTCTTAGGAGTGTTCCTTTGAGCTATACTTTCCCTTTCCTTATTGTTGTAAACTGCCCTATACATAAACCAGAGATTGCCCTCTGAATTTGGTCACACTGAGCATGCTGACACCCCCTACCCTCTGAAAACATCCTCTAAATCTGAATAAAAGAAGACCCTGAGTAATTTTTGAAGGAATCTACTGAGTCATTGAATCATAGACACATCTGGAACTTGTTTACGCTGACCTCCTCAAAGCAGAGCTGACCTTAAAAACAGAGCCCTCCAGTTTCTTGTGTGGTAAGGCCCATAGGTCCAAGAGTTCAATCTTTCTGTCCGTCTCTGTGTTCCTTCCCCATCAAGAAATCAGAGTTCTTATCACTGCTTATGTGAAGTATCACAGAATCAAAGAATTACCGAAAGGCTTCACCTTACAGAATTAAAGATAGTAGCTGGGCATGTTAAGAATAATTGGTGGCCCTGAATCTGGTTTTTTTTCTGGAGATCTGAACCATGAAAGACAGACTCTGTCTTTGCATGTTTTATAGCAGGCACCAAGCACCTTTTGGGAGCAGGAGATTTCAGACTAACTGCTGCTTTATTGCTAGCACAAATACTGTCATGGCAACTAATAGCACTTGCACAGACAAGCAACCCTTTGTAGACACTCAAGCAAAAGAACAAGAAAAACTGAAAACAGTATCACCCAAGTTCCTGGCAGTGATCTATACTTGCTAACAGTCAGGACAAAAAAGCATTAATCCATTTGATGTTCAAAAGGTTTACAGCATTGGTGGATAAGAGCAACTGATGTCATCTCCCTGGACTTGTGCAAAGTATTTGACACTGTCCTGCATGACAGCCTTGTCTCTAAAGTGGAGAGACATGGATTTGATGGATGGGCCACTTGGTGGAAAAGGAACTGGATGGCTGCACTCAGGGAGTTTTGGTCAGTGGCTTGATGTCTGAGTGGAGACAGTGAAGAGTGGTGCTCCTTTGGGGATGGTGTTGAGTCTGCTGCTATTTAACATCTTCATGGGTGATATAGAGGGTGGGATTGAGTGCACTCTCAGCAGCTTTGCTGAAGACACAGAGCTTTCTGGTGCCATTGACTTGCTGGAGGCAAGAGATACCATCCAGAAGGACCTTCATAGGCTTGAGAGGTGGGTCAGTTCAAACTTCACAGAATTCAGCAAAACCCAGTTCAAGGTCCTGCACCTGGGTGAAGGAAATCCCAAGCAAAAATAAAGGCTGAGCAGAGAGTGGATTGAGAGCAGC
>WAAE01012721.1:0-114661 GCA_013400495.1 Nicator chloris
TTTACTGATTTTCCTGTTGATTCAGTCCATATATGTTCAGTTCATCTCCTTCTTTTCACTATTAGTTAGAAAGGCATCAACTACACTCCTGAGATTTCACCATTAAAAGCAAACATCCTTTCTGTTTTCTGAAACACTAATTTTTTATTCCATGTGAAAATACATCACGTCATCTATGAGTATTTGAATTTTTCTCACACAGCATGGAGAGACACAACCTTTTTTTGAAAGATGTAATCCAATAAGTTTATATTCATTCTCAGCTAAAAATGCAAGAGCTACCACTGGAGCTAAAAGATGTTGCACCATCACCATCAATAATTCCTGCAAGACAATTTGCAATGTTTTATCCTAAACTGTGAGTAACAAGATTACAAGTACTTAGTGAACAGCTTCACTATTACAAAATGACTTATATTTAATACATTTTAATGTATTTTTTAAAGCCATTCTGTTGAATGAAGAAATTCTAGAGCTGCACAGCTCTACAATGATTTTCTGGCTGTTTTAAAGGCATCTAGCTGAAAGGGCATGCTGCAAAAACAAAATCTCATGACACTGTAGGAACCAGGAATTGTTCTCTAGATACAAAATAGTTCTCAAATAAATTACAGAATAATTCAAAAATACCTATGAGGTTTTAGGTCATTTTCAGTTATTACTTAATTTGACCAAATTCTAATTCATCTACATTTGCCATCACTAGATATCAAAAAGTAAAAATTCAATTACCCCTAAAGGCTGAATACTCTCCAAAATTCATGGAACTCTTTAAATTCATGAAGCTACAAGTGCAAATTGGCATCCAAATTTAAAATTAAAAGCTGCCAAGATTTTAATTCAGGTTTAACATGCTGTCTGATCTATGATTATACCGAATTTTAAATTAAGTTGCAGACAACCGTGTAAAATACTTTCCTCCAGAAAAGAAAAAAAAAGGCAAGGAAGGAAGGATTATGTGCTTATGTTTGTGGTTTAGTGTGGCTTTTGATTTGGGGCTTTTAGGCAGGGATTGTTTATTTATTTTAGCATTTAACATATAGAGCAACAAATAGCATATCTGCTACAGATATACTTTGCATAGGTCAGCTATCATTTGTAAAAATGCAACCAGAGGTAGATATTTTTATTGAAAAGGGGTTCCCAAAGTAGAAAAGGCACAGTAGAATGAGGGGAAACCAAAGCAGAGCCTGGTGCCTCGGCTCCCACAGCAAACCCCAGCCAGGAGCAGGAACAGAGCCAGACTTTTGAATGCCAGCCCATCACCCTGTGCAGGTTCTGAGTGTCACAACCAGCTCTGCAGAGCTATTCTGGCTGACCAACCCTCACTGTGCAGGTTCTGAGTGTCACAACCAACTCTGCAGAGCTATTCTGGCTGAGCAACCATCACTGTGCAGGTTCTGAGTGTCACAACCAGCTCTGCAGAGCTATTCTGGCTGACCAACCCAGAAACTGAGGGGGTTTCTCTTCATTGCCGTGAGATCAATGCAAACTGGAACTAGGATGCTGCTAAAAGATATCTGGGAACAGACAAACAGAGAACTCAGGGCCACTTGGAAATATCACTGAGCATTTTCACAGGCCCACACACACAGTCATAGGGATAAATCTGTGTCAGTGTTCAAACTGCAAAAATAGAGCCTGCAAGTCTTACTAGCCTGAACTCTTCCCAAATCAATTTTGTGTTTGTTAATGTAAAAGAACCAACTGGAAACAGTCTCCCCTACAACTCTAAAAGTCCCTAAATCCAACCAAGACCATTTTTATTGTTAATCTTGAATTTGTCCAGTAATTAAATTGCAATGAAATGTTAAACATTGTATGGTAAAGATGATCTGTGAGTTTTGGAGAGCAGGAGGCAAGTCTACTGGACACTGAGGACTCAAGGCAATTCTTTTCATTAAAAATATATAATTTTTAGTTATTACCCAGGAGGTGCTCTTACAGTATGAATTAAACTTCACAGAAAATTACTTAGATTAAAAATAAGATTTCTTCAATCATTGCTGAAGTAATGAATTCCCATTGGATGATCCTAGGGTAGGAGAATAAATATGTATGAAAAAGAAGCAAAGGCTGCATTCTGCCAAGGTTATTCTGTCAGCTGGCAAGAGTTACACAGCACAAAAAAAACCTTCTCAAAAATGAGGTGCATTTGAACTCTAGCTTTAACTATCAAAGTAGTAAACTTCTACACTGGAAAAACTGATATAAGTACTACTTAAGTAGTTTGGCTTTTTTCACATAATATATCTGAAACATAACTTGTTTTTACTCAAAGTGGATTAGGTTCATTTTAAGAGCCTGCATGTATAACGTGGTGTCTGGGTACAGTTATTTTAGATTAAAAACTTGGAGAAGAAATAAACAAATTTCAAGTAGTGGGCAATCCAAGGACTTGAGAACGAAAAAAGAGCAAGAAAGGAAGAAAGTTCAGTTTGAAGCTTGTCAGCGAAGTTATATACAAAACATGTTCATTAAAGACATCCTATTTCCAGCTGTATTTAATTATTTAATATATAGCTATCTTTAAAGTCTCGACCACCCCTCAATTTCTTCCCTAAATAATAACTCAGAATAATTACTCAGAGATACTGTTCCAAAATATGCTCAGGAATAACCCTGAAGGCACTCTGCATCTGCCTGAAAAGGAGTATTTCTGACAAAAAAAAAAAAAAAAAATTAAAAAGCAGCTGTTTTTACTGTGTTTGTATTAATATGTCTCCTTCAAAAACCCATTAATTATCAAGAGTCACAAACACACTGAGCTGGCTCCTACCAGACACACAAATCATCAATGTGACAAACCTCATTTGACTGTAATGAAGGTGCTGAGTGCCAGACTCCACTCCTGGATGAAGCCTCTCCTGCACTCACAGCTGCTCGAGCCCTTTGGCCAACACAGGGAGCCCCAACAGCTGAGCCTGCAGTGCTGCCACAGACAGCCCCAGAGCAACCAAAAGGGGGGACTGGATACAGTCCTGAGCACCTACTGGGCTTGAAAAATCAAATCACCATCACCTGAACACAGAAAGATACACTCTGAAAACCAAGCTCAGCTGAAGAGAAATGCACACAAACATTCTAGGAAACAAAAGAGAAAAAGCGACAGAATTATCAGAAACACATGGAAAAGTTAAAAGGAAAAAACCCAAGCACTCTTTTTGCCTTGATGGACATTTAATAATTCCGATTTTAGTATATTTTAACGTAAATTACTTGTTCAAATATAGATATTTACTGTTTGCTACTAGATTCTAACAATACAAACTCGAAAGGGGAAAAAATTATAAGCCTATAATTTTCAAATGGGCAACTCTTCTTCAAATTAGACCTGAAATATTAAAGGCTCTAAATATAGAGAGATTTTTTCTTCAGTAAATATTAGGTTTAATTAATATTACTATAGAAAACCATGTTATAAGTTCCCTGACCCTCTGTAAATATGCAGCAGCACAAACAGTTATTTCCTAATTGTTTAGAGAATACCTGACCTAGACATCAACCACCACAGCCTCCAGCCATGAGGTCCTCCTTTTGTTCAACTTGAGCTTTGTAAAAATACAGTTCATCAATTCTCCTTCTCAGCTAAGCTGCCATTAAGTCACGCATCAGTTTCCTTTAATCACAACAACACAGCATTCCCATGTTTTCACAAGGGTTTTAAATTCTGGCTCAGCTGTGCTAAAGCACTTTACATACCCTTAAAAACTATAAATGAGGCAATACCGACTGTCAGTCTCACAAGTAATTGCACATGCCATCCTGCTAACAGCTGGAATCGAGACTTTAGCAGTGCTAACCAAGCCCTGTCTACACCAGGAAACACATTTATAATCATCTCACTGCTGCTGACACCATTTCCCCTCCAATGAGCTTGAGATCAATGGTAGATTCTGCATTTCCAAGTATGAAGCAGGCATATATGAAGTGTTATTTTGTAGGCATGCTCTGAATTGCTGCTTCCCAGAACAGATTTCAGTGTGGAACATTCATATAAAACACAAACATACCAGATTCAAGACACTAAGCTTGGAATTTTTGCACCTGTAACAGGCAAATGTGAAAAGGAAGCGACATTTATAGGTGACGTTTGCAGGCTACAATCAAGCTGAAAAAAACCTGAGGAACTTTTCTTTTTGACCACTGAGAGGTTGTTCTGAAACCGCATGGCAAATCTCTGAGGAGCACAGAGAAGCTCCTGTGCTCAGATTCTCAGTGTTCATAGCAATTTCTTAGTGAAGGTTGACTGGATGTCACTATCTCCATCTGGTAAGGGAAAACATCATACAGATGGAATTTTTTTTAATATACAAGGCCTGACCTATTGCTAGTGATGCTTAATTGAATCTTTTTCAAGAAGCCTTTTTTCACTTGTATTTCATTTGTCTGCCTTTAAACTCTTCACTCCAAGAAAAACCTTTGCCTAAATAAGCATTTTCAAAGGAAAGGAACTAAACATTTATGAAATTCAGGCAATTTTTTAAAATCAAAGACACTGATTCATTGATCAAGTGGAAGACAGAAAGGTGATACTGGAAAGAAAAACTGTCACCTTTCTTTTTTTCTGTTTACTGACTGAGGGTAAAGTGAATGGTGTTCAATTAAAACCACAGAATTGAAGGATGCCTTTCTAGAAGTGCTAAAAGGATTGAGAAGTTCTGCAAAGTCAAATCCTCCACAGTGGAAGCTTTAAAGAGAAGAACAGCTATTTATAGACAAGAATTGAGCCAAAAAGGTGGATGAGCATCTGGCACAGAGTTTGGGGTCATATAAGAAATCAACTCCTTCATTCAGGCGCCCTAAAACAAAACTACAACCCTGCCATCACAAACTTATTTCCTGGTTGCTGGACACACTGTCAGACCATTTCTAGACATCCAACACTTCTCAAGACCTGATTCTTCTCTATTCTGAACTCTAAGACCTGTAAAGTGTAAGAGTATTACTTTCTACACCTCTTTCTGCTCTTCTGGGCTGGTATGGATAACTGTTTTGGTCCAAAGCAGCAGGGAATCATATCCTACTCATGCTGATGTCAAAAGACAAAGGTGACTTTCCAACCTGGACTTGAGCAGCCACTTGTCAGAGCAAAGTGACAAGCAAACCTTCAGCAAATCTGTCAGAGGCATGTCCTGTTTACTGCATTTTGAACAAGCACTCTTACCCTGCATTGTGCAAATGGAACTTTATCTTTCCACAGACTCAAGAGATGTTGTTCCTTATTGAACGTGCCACTGACAGAGTTTTACTCTCCATGACCCAGTGAGGCAAATGCCTTCACCAGGGAACAACTCAAGCTGAGCAAAACCAGAGTGTTCACAGTCCTGGTTATCATCAGGCAAACTGGGTGCACGCTGCAGATGAGGCACACCAATTACTGCCAAAGGCCAAGGACACATTCTGCCTACAATAATACTGTTTGAAAGACAATAAAAACCTGAGTTCAAGTAATTAAAGCACCTGAAGATGAAAGGATCTCCTATAGGTTTCAAAGCAGTGATCTTTGTCTGACTGAACCAATTCCAAGACATTTTTCTGCTGCCTGTCATTGATTGTCTCCCTGTGCGTGGCTGAAGTTTCCCATTAGAAAACAAAGAGAATTTCAGTCCAGAGATGAAAACACATTCTGAGACTGTGATTTCACGTTACAAATGCTTCACAGGAATGCTGTTGGGGAGTTCCTAGCTGGGAAAAGAAGGGACTGTGCGACTGAGGAGAGAAAGTAGAGGCATCTTGCTTTCAATGAGCCACGCAGATCCATTGTGAGTTCATACAACCCAGTCCTATCTTTTCATAACCAGTCTCATATCACTTCAGAACGGTCCTGAAATGTGGCACAAAGCTTCTAGATTCAATCAACAACCAGAAACTGAATGTGCAGTCACTGCCTTAGCTTCCTATCCTCAAGCAGGCACTATTTCAGGGAAATTAGGACACCCTTCTCTGCAGCATAGTAGAAACACTGTGCAGTTATAAACAAGGTAATAATGCAGAGATGATGGAGTTGGACACCATCGAGGAGATTAGCTCTAGTGCTGGTGACAAAAGTAATATGCAGAAAATATTGCTGTGCTGCAACACAAAACCCCTGCAAAAAGCAAGCTATATCCTGGCACATCAATGAAAAAGCACTCAGTCAGTGCTTAGGTTTGGGTTTTTATGATGCTGAACAATAACATAATTTGCTTTCATTACCATTCATTGCAGTGTAATTGCCCTAATTTTCACAGAAAGTCTGGGGATGAACAGAAAACATACTCATATTATCTGACTCAGTTCCCCATTACTTTCTGATACTTTTCTCTCTTGTAAGCCCTAAAAAACAGCTCCAGTCATTTACTGTACAGACAATTTGTCACTTACTGCTGTGACAATAAACAATTCTTATCCTCCACAGACCCAGTTTGCTGTGGTAGCATTCATTTGCAGAAGGAGGATTTCTGAACTGCATCAATCTGAAAATCTCCCAAGAAAAGACACCTGCAAATCTTCCAAGGTTTATGATTCTCCTTGATGAAACAGTGGCTCAGGAACACAGCAGGATGAGCCATCCTGTGCCTTTTGAGATTTCTCATTCCAGTGTTTTAGATCTCAAGGACAATTGAAACTTATGCAAGAAGTTTTATTGTGCATTTTCCAACTCTAAATAAGACAGAACACACAGGGGGAAAAAATTTTAAAAATCAAGCCCAAGAAACCAAGAACTGAATTTTGGTAGACGTAATTCCAAGGCCTGAACCTCTGAGTCACGGCAAATAAAAGCTGGATTCAGCTGGATGCAGAAATCTATTATTGAAGATACCATCAACAAATTTGCTTTACAATTAGATCCCACAGGGAAGTTGGAGATTAGGAGTTTAGGACTATTTTTCTGTTGGTGTTTTATATCATTCAATTTATGATGTAACCAATCCTGGCAAATATTTGCCATTAGAGATTATATTAGTTGTTCAAGAAGTCACATTAATAGAACCAGTTCTTAACTGGGCTCACTACAACTTAAGAATTTCACTATCATTTCATATTCTTAAAGTTTACCCACAAAGAACAAGATTTTCAGCATCAGGTAATGCCACCTGCTTGGAAAAGTCCCAGAATACGCAGCACCACTTTTTTTCCTCTTCTCCTTTCTTTCAATCTAATTTTACATGATTAATCAGATGCATGCTGCCCAGCTTTCTACAAACTGCAAAGCAAAGGCATTGCTATCATAAAAAGCTACTTTTACATAATCAGATAAGATTTAGCATGCCATTCATCTTCATTATACAGCTGATAAGCAATTCCCAAGTTGCATGGTTTACTTCTCCTGCATACTGATTGGCTATTTTAAAAATAAACACGTTTTGGAGCATCCAGTATGTTGATATAAATAAACAAGAGTTGAAATATAAAAAGGGTGGCATGTAACTATTTCAGTACACTACGTACCCTGGAAGAATATATATATCAGAAGCAGCAGAATTTTTCTCTTTTTTTCCAAAATATACCTTTGTTTGAACTCTGCCTCACCTACACACAGAGCAGTTCCTCTGACTAATGGGCATCCCAAAGATGGAACACATGCAGACAAACTTCACATACTTCGTGAAAGATGTGGGAAAAAAATTGCAAAATTCACCATAAATATCTGCAGAAAGAGAAGAGGCAACCTCAATATCCTGAAACCTCTTGACCCCAAATCCTCTTCAAAGTCTGTCTCAGGGGTGCAGAGGGAAGAATAAAACTAAATATTTCTGATAATCAGAACCTGACATATTAATGATCATGGAATCTATTCAATTTAATGTTACAACATCTGCTCTAGATACAACCAGCATAAAACTGGATATTGAAAACTCAAGAAAAACCTCAGTGATACTCAGTGTAGCAGTACAGCAGAGTTAATCATTGCTGTACATATAACTTTGTGCAACCTACCACAAAATTATTTCGTTTGTTCATACACCAAAACTGCAGAACAAGATAATTTATACTTGAACAAACAATATATAAATAGCACTTCCAAGACACTAATTAAAAAAAAAAAATCCAAAGTATCACTGAGAAGCAATTGCCTCTATCAGCTTCAGTAAATACTCCTTTATCAGATTGTGAAATATTTACTACTGCTGGCAGCCCGTTCTGGGGCTCTCTAGAATCATCACCAAAAAGATTGCTTAGGTGAAAGGAACAGTGCTGTATTTAAAAACAAACACTGATTTTTGTTTTCAGTTTATTAATACTGATGACTTAATATTTTTCTCTCAACTCACACAATACTCAATTAAAAGATGCTCCTGGTCAAAACTCTTCTCTCATAGCACCTGTGAACATTTATTTCATCTCTCCAGAGACCTGTTACCACCTTCTCAAGTTTCCCTTCCTGAGCTTTATTCTTGTGCAAACTTTGGAATTTAGCCTGAGGAGCTAAACAAATTTGGATGCTCTCACTCTTCTCTCAGTGGCTTTGTGCCTGTAAGTATGTGCTCCAGAGAGAGGTTATTTTTAACCTCAATTAGTTTGCTGTAATAGCACAAACAAGGATGTGACATAAGGTTGAATAAGCAGACAAGTGCGGGGAAAATTCATAGACTCGTATTGCTCAAAATAAATGAAGGAAAAAGAAAAGAGGGGGTGTGTGTATATACACACACACACTTCATCCACTTATCCTGTCATTCTCTTGCAATACCCTTCTTTCTTCCCAGGGTAATTTTCTGAGCCAGTCCCTGGCTTAGGGATTAACAAAAGGATCATTAGGCTGCACAAGGACAGGAGAACACAGAGCAGGATTTCCATGCACTTTAAACATTAGAACAGGTTTTCATCCTTCACTGATGCCTCTACCTCTTAACCAAGGGCTGTATTCATCTGTGTTGTCAAGCCATAGTGTATCTGTGGCCAATGAGGAAATTCAATTTGCTTGCTAGAACACACATATATTCAGTTGCTTATTTTTTCTTTGCTTTCTTCCTTAATAGAAGTAGAGCCCATCAGATTTGCCAGACAGATCATTAGAATGAAATAACATACATGAGATTATTTTTCCTAGTTTCCCTTTCTTCCCACAGCAGCATTTATTCTGACACTGATGGCAGATGTCTGGGGCCATGCAAGTCAGCTTCCTAATGGAGGAGAAACCAGTGATGTCGAGTCCAGGTATAATTTAAGTGTAACTTGTTCTATTTATGCAGGGTCTCGGCTCTAGGTTCAACAAAGAAATTACCAAATTGCCTCTGGGCAGTCTCTTCCTTCAATAACAAGTCCAACAGCAGTGGGCAGCGCTCAAAGAGCAGCTCTGCCTCAAGAATTGAATTTAATCAGAACCCTGGGTAGAGAGGGAACTCTCCTGCTGCTCTCACAGTCCCTCTCCAAAAGCCTTGTCACTACAGTGAGACTTGCATAACCAAGGCTTACAGCAGCACAGCACGTCTTCCCAGGACTGAACATATGCTCGTGGGCTAAGGAAAAATCCTCCTTGAATCTGCCTGTGACCACCATCTGCTGACACCTACACAGCCCTGCTCCTCATCACTGACAGAGACAGCTCCTACAGGCCAAGTCAGAGGCTTTGTTGTGCTAGACTTGCTGCAAACACGACCCACACATGACAGTCAACCTCTCTAAACATTCACCCATAGCACAGAAGCACCAGCAGTTACTCACCAACCACTTGCAGAATAAGGGCACTTTTACAATGTTTGCCTGGAGCAGCTCTTCAGGTTTGTTTTTTCAAAGTGGGATTTTATGTTTCTAGATACCTGACACATAGCATCCATGTTAAAATTTCAGATTTGTGTGAAGTAATAATTTCCCTTATTTATTACGAGCTTGTCTGAAGAGGGGGGATATATTTATAGCCAAGATTACCAGCCAGTAGCTGAGCTGAAACCTTGGCAGGCATCCACTGAAGATGACAGTGATCCACTGAGCTATGTTAACAAGGACAGGACACAGGCAAAAGAAGTGACCAGAGGCAGAAATACAGTTGAGGAACAAAGCTACTGGATTTTGCTGATCTGATTATATTAAACAGCTCATTACAATGGTCTCTATTAAAAACTTTAAAAAGCATGAAACTATTTCTTCACAAACACGCCAATTGTAGTCAAATAACTCTAGAACAAGTCCAGAAGGGAAAATCCAATACATTTCTATCTCTCTATAGCTTTATGAATTTGATTTCAGGATTAAAAGCAATTCTGTTTAGTATCCTAAAATAATCTGCAGACTAAATTGGTCCCTGAAATGTGATCAGTGAATATGTTCATGTTTTTAACTTTCCACATGTGTTAAACAATGTTTAACACCATGCAATATTATGGAACTAGTAGAGAAACAGGACAGCACTGGAAGTAACAGCCTGCTAACCTATACAGCTTTAAAAACATGAGAGGCAGGGAAAATTATCTTCCCAGACATTCCACCAACAATTAGAACTGTGCACTAAAACAGCAATGCTACCCAGAGTCAAGAACACCCAGCATCTGACCTTCTGAAATCATTAATTTTTGTGTTCACTTCCATAAACATTTGTTATTATCATGAGTGTTATACGAGTCTCCAGTTACCAGTGAGCCCATATTTCAGTGGAAATACACAAATAACAAGGTCAAATAAGGAGATGGACTAGAATCACAAGTAGAATTCCTCCTGAATAAGTGACCCCAAGGTTTGCAGTTTTTCTAGACACATCTGTATTAGAGTTCCCTTCATGGATAAAAATCCCACATCTACAGAAATAGCAGGTTAAAGTTCAACAATTATTACATCTTAAACTGTTATTTATCATACTTTGCTATAGAACATATGACTCCCACTATTGTTAAACTTAGCAACTGGTATTCCCAGCTGGTTTAGATTCAAAGCATTCAAGCATGTAAAGCATGTTCCATTGTCTTTTTACAGATTATTAAACAAAAAATTTTTAAGAGCCCTGGAAAAAAAACCCCAAACTCAATTTATATTCAGAATTTGACTTCGAACAATTAAAACCTAAATCACTAGTGCTAAAATTTGGACCATTAAAATAACAGCAATATGCTTAAACATTTCACTCGGTTGTGTTGACTCAGTTCCTGTTTGAGACTCTTCCAACGAAAACAACCACAGGTTTCACTGAGCCAACCATACGAGAGAATCAGGGACAGATGGAGAATGAGACTGTGGCAGTGCACTCACAGATGGAAGAGACAGTAGATGATATAATAAAGATATTTTACACCTCTGTGTTTTCAGTAAACAGTGAAACAAGATACCAAAAGGCTATCACTGTTGGTGGTAGAAGTGACAGCTCCTATTTGCAAAACCATGCTAAAATCTATACTTGAAACACTTCACATTAAAGCAGTTTTAATTTCTGAAATACCCTCATTCATGATTTCCAAGAGTTGAGTTTTAGTAACTGCTGGGAACAGTAGCTTAATCTAAACCAGTATCAGATGAATTAGGCATACATTCCCAGAAATTCTCAAATCTGATTGCTCTCAAAGGCAGGAATGTCAACAGCAGTGGCCAAAAAGTTAGACATTCCCAAGAATTTACATAAACAAAGGATTACTTCTTTAAATGAAGAGATCATGTGATCCCACACGAGATGAGTCAAAAGGGTAAATTAGTTTATCTTAGCTACACAACAAAACTAAATACTTGCATTGTACCAGTCGTATATTTTAATGAAATATTTTTTCTATGTCATTTTCCTAACCATACCCAAGATATTACTGGGAAGGGGTATGAAGCAGTTCTCTCACAAAACATAATGGAGAAAAAATTAGCAGGAGTGAATGTGGATCAAATTATGTTTGCAGTAATGATTCTTTTCAGAAAAAAAAAAATTGTAATTATTAATTTATTTCTTCATAAAAGAGAGTATTCATAGAAATATGAACACTTAAAAGTCTGAATAGAGTAGCAGAATACAGAATTCTGAATACAGAAGCATTAACCCAGAAACTGTCATTAGCATTCATTCTAGGTACCTCAGCAATCTTTAGCTATACAGTATCTTTGTGTTAAGGAAAAAACCTCTATTTGGCTTCCTAACTAAAAATACCTGTCACCTTGAACTAAGATTCACTAAGCTTAAAGAAGTAAAGAGTTGTAATTTATACAGATATATTTAATTCTAAATTAAATCAAGTCTACTCAGGTTAATGACAAATACATGATACAAATCAATAGTACAGATTCTGAAGTGCTCTTAATTTTTCTCAGAGAACAGAACCTACCACCTGCTTGTGCCTTTATCACAGAACAGTACCTGGAGCAATAATAGCAGCTTTTATCCTTCACCTTCCTCTAGAAGGAAATTTTTATTTGCTGCAGTGTCTTGGCCAGCTTTTACCTTTACCCAGCTGCATTATTTAGTATTTAGTCTAACCCCTACCTCCTGTCCTTGATTGCATTGTCCTTTATTCATCAGGGATGAATGCCAGGTTTTAAATATTTACAGATGTTTACACCAAGTGTCCAACTCTACTCAAAGACCAGAGAAAAGTGAATCCTATCAACTCTAAACCACATTGGATTACAGGAGGGATCTCATATATTGAGCAAAACTCAGTTGACGATAATGCTAGCAACAAATTACAGCATCTCAGGTGGCTTCCAATGGTGCTGCTGAGAGCCACATGTGGTATTTATGTTCTACATGGAAAGCACAAAGGACCCTAAAGCTACTTGTTCTTCCTCACACAGTTGTCAAACACCCTTCTCCTTCCTCATAAAATCTGGCAATGGTCAATAGGTATCTAACTCCTACCCTGTGAAACACATTATCATAATAATATTCCTCATTAATACATCTTTTACTGTGGAAGAGCATCTCTGGATGGCAACAGTGTTCATGGTACATCATGACTTCAGTTTGATATCAGATTTGATGAAACTTTAGCCCCAACTTTGGCTGTACCTACATGACCAAGCAGCCAGGACTGAGAGCAGCAGATTTGTAGGGTAAACCCAAAGCCTCTAAGGTCCCAACACCCACAAAATACACACTTCCCAGGCCTTGACTTTGTATTTGTGCCAGAGTACAGTTAACTTTCTTGGCAGTGGCTGGTGTGGGGCTGTGCCTTGGCTTTGTGCTGAACACAGGGCTGATAAGACAGAGATGTTTTTGTTATTGCTCAGCAAGGCTCACACAGAGCCAAGGCCCTTCCTGCTTTTCACAGGGCCGTGCTGGTGAGGGCTGGGGGTGCACAGGAGGCAGGGAGGAGACACAGCCAGGACAGGTGACCCCCACTGACCACAGGGATGTTCCAAACCGCGTGACATCATGCCCAGCAGGTGAAGTGGGGGAAAAAGGAAGGGATGAACATTTGCAGCTTTGACACTTGTCTTCCCAAGTCACCACTGCTCGTGACAGGGCCCTGCCCTCCTTGGGAGGGCTGAACACCTGCCCGCCCATGGAAAGCAGTGAATTAAGTCCCTGTTTTGCTTTGCGTGTGTGCACAGCTTTGCCATTCTCATTCCTTTATCTGAACCCAAGAGTTTTCTAACGTTTGCTCTACAGTTCTCTCTCCCAATCCCACTGGTAGGGGAGTGAGTGATCAGCTCTCTGGGGCTTAGCTGCTGCCTGGGATTAAGCCACAACAACAATTTAGTCCCATGGAACATCATACAAAATTATGGAAGTTTCATGTTCCATTCCATGATGTACAGCAAAGAATTGCAGTTTGGGATGATCAGGAGATTAATTTCAAAAGTATAACCCATCCAAATTAAAACTTTACCATAGGCATACTCTTTGAATTCTTATTCAAAAACTCTTCCCATTCTTTACACTCTTAGTATTTGTTTCTTGTAGAACTTGCATAATTAATAAAATTTCAGAATGTCTTTCTTCTTCTTCAACCTTATTGGCTAGCCAGAGGGGCTCAATATCTGCTATGATAAATGAAGTGGAATATTTATTTCAGTTATTTCAGACATGTATTTTTTAATCTTATTTGCTTTGTTTTAGGGAATGAAATATAAATATATCAAAAGCCACTCTGCATATTTTAGTGCAATTGAGTAGTGGCAGTTAATTTTTGCTTCTTGTGTTCAGGTGCTTAAAGTTCTCCAAAATTGCCCAGCTTTTCGTGAGCTGAAATTGCAATCTGATATCACGCAATTTTAATTTATTTATGCTGCAGATTTATCCAGAATCACCTTCAGCCAAGGTTAGAAATAAAATAAACATTAAACAAATAACTGCAGTGACCCTGCCACTCTGACAGCTGCTATAATGTCAAGGGGGGTTGCTAAATGAGATTAGTAACTATCCCTATCCCTGTCAGTAGTACAGTAGATCCAACTTTTTGGAAAGATCAATATAGCAAAAAAAATTCCACAGTGAGGGGGAGGTGCAGAACATGGAAAGACTTGTTATTTCTCATTACATATTGAACAAACTATCACACAGAAAGCAATATGAACAGCTGGATAAGTATGCCTTTGTTTTGTCCTTTAACTCTAGCCTCAAATAGAGTTGACTCATTTACAAGCCTCCTTTCAGCACCATTTGTTCCAGAGTTGTCTTCTCTGCCAGGCACTCTCACTACAATAATCTCTTTTGATCAACTAGTGCAACAGGTTTTTCCTACAACTGCAAATTATGTCAGTGTAATGCAAATTAATTTTTATTATTTCTTATTCAAAAGACAATCCCAGGAGGCAGACTGATACTCACTGCTTTGATCACCAATAGAAATGGCAAGAATTAAGAATTTGTCCTTTATAAAAATATTTGTCTTAGAAATGTTAAAAATCAACATTTATTTTAAAATAAAATAGGATGGTATTCCTTGATTTATTATGAAAGAAGTAACTAATTTTTGGTAACAATAAACAGAGTTATGTTTGGATTTGGATCACTAAACGTAGCTAATAAAAATTCACAAATATTGATGAATTTAGTGAAACAGTGAAACCTTGGTCAATTACTCTGCTGAAACCTACACACGGTGATTCTTAAAGCTAAACAGGTAATTTTGCCAATAAGTAGTGTTGATGTCTAAATGCTTTATAGAGCCTCCATAGCTTTAAAACATTCTGTAATCACATTTCCCACAACAGAATTTGACTGTTTAGTCCTAGGCATCATGAACTATAATTATTCAGCAGCTAATATCATGGGAAATTATATGTCATTTAGTAAAGCTTCACATCATAGAGGGAACCAGTTCTGAAAATAAAAGATTAATGTAATAAACCTAATATTAAAATGTATTAGCAATTAGCAAATGAAAGCAATAGACCATTCAAGATTAGAGGCACTCCAAGTTTTCCAGCTGAAGTGATGGAGCTTAAACACAGGTAATAAAGGCTAAAAGTAAAACCATCCCAACTGACATTTTACCTTATACACTTGTTTGTATTACTGTGGAATAATCAAATATCAGTCTCTGAGCAGTCATGTTGCTTTGTGGCAAGTAAAGAGTTTACTCCCATCTTCAATTTATTCCCCTTGTATAAAACAGCAGCTGTCTCCCAAGGCTGAACTCAGTGCAAAATCATTTGCGAGCACTTGGAAGCTCAGACTAATAACATCACGTATACCTAATTGTTTAAGGGAACCAAACGTATTTCTCATGTTGCTACATGTCAAATGGATCAATTACCTCACCTCATGTGCCTTGTCAAACTGAGAACTGATCCTGCATCTTTCCAGGTCACACATCTATTTATTTATGCCATATAATGTTCAGTACTTTGAATGATTTATAGGTAACAAGGGAAGCTGCGCTATGTTTTGCCAAACTAAAAGAGTTCAGAAAGCAGCAGTTCCTAAGCATTTTCTCATCCCTTTTATTGATGCACAGTAAATGAACTTCATCAAGACTTTAATGTAAAACTTCCAAATAAAACCAATTATTGAGTTCCCACACGGAAAAGTCAAGATAAAATATCTTCTATACCTTAGCTTTGGGGGCCACATATTTTTGGCAGAAAAACTATTTGTTATGGTACCATTCCCTCCTAGTGTGAGGTGATTAACTGCAGACCAAATGTTTTAACTATCCATCAGGAGGTAGCTACAATATTCATCTTTTATGTCACTCTGTTGATAAAACCACTGTTCCCATTACACTAAAAATTCCAATACTGCAATTAATGAACCTAGGTAATGTTTAAAGTAAATAAGCTCTTTTACTATAATGGGGGGAAAGTATTTCCGTGTGGATGAGGTACAATAAAGGAACCTCTTCATAGGCTTTAGTGCAATTCCTCCATGCAATTACTTCAGCCTGAGAACTGCAATGTGAAACCCCCAAATTAAATACAATTAGTTCCATGGATTAACTTCACACCAAAGACACTTTAATACTCCCAGAGGACTACAGTCCCCTCTCTTACTAGTGTTCACGTATTTTTATAAATCCTTTGAACTAGATCTTTCTGTCTTCCTCTCCCATGCTATACACATTTATTCTGGCACTAGAATCTCTTTATTTCTCATTGAATTCTGGGACGACTCTGAGTAGTGTTGTGGTTGTAAACCTGTTACTGATGGGTGCATGTAGGGAAGGACAATGAGTAAATCCGTTCAGGGCCAGACACTCTGTGGATGTAAGGACCTCAGCTCCTGCTAAGATACCCATATCCCACAGACAGGTGAGAACTCCAAGGGTTAACCTTAAGTAGTCAAGTCCCCACCTCATCTAGTACATCATCTCCTCACCAAAATGGTCAGACAAAGAGAGGGATATTATGAAACCACTACCATATGCTTCTGATTCAGGATGTAAACCACTCCAGGGCATGTCTGAAAGCAGATGGACCTCTGCAGAGATGATCTAAATCCATGGCACCCCAGGCACACTCCAAGGATGACACTGTACCACAAGACTCTACCTCCTTGAAAGTGTGTGGAGCAAAAGAAGAGATCCGACAAAGTACTCACCGTGGCAGATCAGTCCACAGTCAAATAACATTCCATCATACAAATAGGAAATATGTGATAAACACTCAGATGGATTTCAGATCTGGGGCTATAACAGTTAATTTCATGAAGCCATCAGATTACTATGCAATGGCAGTCAAAAAAAGAGTCAATTAAATTTAAGGCAGTATCAAGAAAGAAACAAAGACCAAAACACAATTACGCACTTCATGGCAAACCCTCTTAAACAGCATCCACTTTGGGTCTCCCTGCCCTCAAAAAGAATAGAACAGAGCAATACAAAGTACAGAACAGGCTGACAAAAATGGACAAAGATATTAAATAGTTTTGTATTAAACTCAAAGACTCCTCAGTCAAGATTAAGGAAGAATTTTGATAGAAGTCTATAAAAACCAAGAGTGTCATGGAAAATAAAGCATATCAAATGACAGGCAGATGGCAGGTTACACAAAAAATTGTGGTCCTTCACAATATTTAGGAATTACACTTAGGATTAAAAAAACAACGGATGCTTTCTTAATTTATAGGAATTCCTTTTTGTTCAGCATCTTGAGTAAATCTCAGAGAAAACCAAATCAAGTAAAGCATGAGGGAGTTCAACAGGGAATCATAAATCAGTAAAACGAGGATTCCTTTAAAAATAGGTCAGGATACATTGCAATATTAATCCTCCTCTAAGTACAGGTTGCTTCATGTACATCCCATTTTCTTATATTGCAAATGCTTTCAAGCATCATATGAGTGCCAAAGCAGTTCAAACAGCACAGAACTCTTGTTCAGCACTGGAAGGTTTTCTCATCTTTTCCTAAACAATGGGAAAGGAGATGCATACACACACTACATCAGGAGTTACCGATGAAGCAGAATAAATGGGTCACACAGTGTTTTTAAAAGTCTGTTACTGTGAAAATACATGCCCACTAATGGGATGTAAAACCAGGTTCTCAGTAAGTAGGTCATGCAGCATTTTTATAGACTATTAGAACATACACATGCATACTAATGGAATACAAAACTGGATTCTGTAAAAGTAAGAAGATTAGAGAGACCAAAAAAATCCCGTGACATGGATGGGTCTGAGGAGGTTGCTCTATTAGACAGCTGTATATATTTGTCAGGGATAATCTGTTTCCTGAAATATTTCTGTCTCTTTTCTTACAAAGTTGTTTGGAACAGCCTCTAGGGGAATTGTGCTTCTCTGTTAGCTCAGAGCAATAAAAATATAGCTCACTTCTAAAACTGAATGTTAAAAAGTAATTCTGCCTCTAGAGAGCACTACTGTAAGCAGTCCAAAGTTTGAGGAAAGGAAGCTAGAAGATGACAGAATCACAACCAAGCATAGTTATGTTTAAAGCCATCATTCATTCTCCTATAATTTTGTTGACAGACTAAGCTTACATACAAAAATAAAAAGCACATTGAACTGGCACCATATATAACTATAATAAAACTACAGCAGCATAATATAAAGGATGTAAAGCAACATGACTTAAATATAAATACCTATCTCCTTTTATTTAGGAATCCAAAATATCTATACTTAATGCTCATTTATTTGAGACATATCAGATAAGATTATAATTTCTACTCCTGAGATTGATTTGTCACAACAAAATCAAGATAGTTGAAGCAAAATATTTCTGACAAGTCAAAGTACAACATCAATGTAAGCAGCACATTATATATCTCAAGAGTGAAAATGCATTGATGTGACTAGTTACAACTTTATGTACCAGATAAAGTCTGCACCGAGCTTTAACTACTCCAGAACCCAAACACATTCACAGTTTAAGTGTGGATTCAACTGTTGAGTATCTTGGCCTTCCAGAAGGAATTATTTTTTTGTGAAAGTAGGCTGCCCTGAATGAAAGCAAGAATTCATACAGCACATTCTTCATCCTTCAGCATGGGGGGCTTGCTGAGGCCCCCCACTGCTCCCTAATTTGAGAAGCACAAGCTCCTTTAAGAATGACATGACATGACAACCTGTCATTCACGTGATGTTAATTCCTGCAAGGTAACACCTCTGTATCTTGCCAGGCTCTTGACAGCCTCACTGCTGGTTTGAATCGTGCACCTTGCAAATGCAGATACTCGAGGGTGTGTCTGCCTCACTGCACCGACACAGCCTGGGCAGAGCTTTTAATACAGTCAGAGCTGAATGCAAACTGATTTTTTGGAGTTGCCACTTACAAAATCAAAAAAGCAACCAAATCAGAACAGCTAAATTTCCCCTCACTGTTGTTCTGGGGTTTGGCAGTTTTTCTGGATATTCTCTCATCCCGACTCTTACATGACCACTGCCCAAACGGCACAGCCAATGCAATCAGAACCTAAGGGAGGAATTACCATTCCAGTTACAAAGCAGAGTGATGTCAATAAGAGCGACCATCTTAGAAGCAGCAAGAGTAGAAGATAATGAACAGCTTTCAATCCCAGAAGCCACTGCAGATTTCCAGGGAAAAAAATAACTTTTTAAAAATTAAAGACCAGTTAAAAGCTATGGGGTGATAATTTGAATCACAAGCACAGAAGGCTGATTTTGTACAAACAGATCATAGCCTTCATTCATTCAGTATCTTTTCCCTTCTTTTCTTGGCTGATGAAAACTAGAGCTAGGATGCAGCACAAAGCTGGCATGAACCCAACACAAACTGTAATAAAGAAGTCCAATTAGGAACCTCATAGAAAGAATTCAGATGCAACAGGTTGAGAGGAT
Source organism: Nicator chloris (assembly GCA_013400495.1). Taxonomy (NCBI): domain Eukaryota; kingdom Metazoa; phylum Chordata; class Aves; order Passeriformes; family Pycnonotidae; genus Nicator; species Nicator chloris. Next base: position 19,596 of record WAAE01012721.1, read on the forward strand.
TAGATCTAAGTTATACATGTCTCAGGGAAAGTTGGAAAGTGGTGATATATTCAATTTATATTATTAATATTTAATGTTTACTGATAAACATAGCCTTAGACTGAGAAGTGGCAGCTTTAGTTTTCCATTAAAATTAATAAATTAGCACACTATCTGAAATTAGGCTGGCAGTTACATTTTTGTTACCTGTTTCAGCTTACAAAAATTACCTCTCATTTTTTTAGGTTATAATTCCACATTTTCAAATATTTGCAAGAAATTTCAAGATAATCACTGATTCAATTAACAGATGCTGAAACAAATTTAATAACAGGGTAATATTTCGTGAATGGTTGTCCCAGACCAAGTGCAACACTTAAACTTTATAATGAACTAAAGATTTATTACTATCTTTGCCAAATTTATTTCTAGATCAAAACCTAGACTAAAAAAGTTGCTCTGATGAGTCTGAGGAGACTTCTGTTCCTGCTATCCCCCAGTTTACAGGGTCTTATGGTATTTTTTGTCACAAGCTAGGATACAAGCTGGAAAATGTAGTTCTCTAAACAAATAATTCCATCAGTAAACTACTGAACTCAAACAATTCCCTCGATAGGTTTGATTTGCACAGAAACACAAAGCTTTTGGTGGGTATGGGATTAATTTTATTTTGTGCCACCCTCTCTCTCTGAGGACGAGTTCACTTTCACCAGATTAACCAGCAGAGAATGACTCCTACCACAATCCCATTTCCTTTATCTCCCAGAACTCTCCACTCCTACACGGAAAACAGGAGTGAGGAAATCCTCCCTGGCTCAGCAGAGCCCATAAGACACAGACTGGGCAGCTGCCCCTTCCCTCAGCTGCTCACCATCACCCCAAAGGCAGCTGCTCCCCAAAAGTTCCCCCTTTCGGGGCACATCGCAGTTCTACTGAACACATTCCTGGTTTTAGGGGACACCCCAAAACAGACCAGGTTTGGTGATGGGCCTGCCAAAACCACCTCCTACAGGAAGTCTGTCTTCCTGTTCTGATTTATAGTTTCTCCCTTGTCACATGAAAATCAAAATTTCCAATCAGCAACATCAACTGGGCAGATTGCCTTTTCCAAGTCTGGAAACAAAAGCAAAGAAGGATAACACACTGAAATTGTACAAGCTCAATATGTGAAGACAAGCAGAAAACACTGAAAACAAAGCAACCCTTAGATATAATAGAAATACAAAGAATATATATGTATACAAACAAAACGCATTTTGTGATGTAATTTGCAAGATTACATTCTATATCTAATATTCCAGAATGATAAAGCATAGCTTTTAAAAAAAAAAAAAANAGAAAAACCATACCTTTAAAAAAAAAAAAAAAAAAAAAAAAAAAAAACACACTTTTTTAGCACCTAGAAACTCTAAAATAAATTTTGAAAACCCACTGGACCATTCAGGCACCTGGATGATAATCACTAGAAGTAATTTCCTGTTATTTAATTTTTTTCACCAGCAAATAATCCTTTAACAATCAAAGGCCCAGCAGTGTTCAGGGAGCAACAGGAAATAGAGTAAGAAAATGTATAGACTACATTCAAAATGCAACTGGCATTGCCAGAATTTACTGACCAGTATCCAGGTCTAAGTTAATTTCCATCTCTTCTCACCACCATAGGGAAGAATTGTAATATGCCACCTTGTTAAAAGTAAGAAAAATGCATTCTGTTCTGCATCTGAATGGTCAGGAGTTGGTTTCACTTACTTCTCGTCAGCTTATGACCTTTGGGTTTTCCCTGCAGGTTTGATTTCAATTGAATTCCCAAAGTAAACTACTTGACAAGGGTTCTTGACTTTCAAGAGATATAAAAAAATAACTCCTAGTGTTTGTAGAAAAAGAACATTTTCATTTAAAATGACCTTCTCATTTCTGATGCTTTCACCCTGAGCAGATTGCCTTAGGAATCAAAGGATACAAATGTCCATTCAAATATCTCTTTTTATTTTGTATTTCGGGTTTGGTCTGACACAAAGTTTTTGACATGCCAAGAAACACAAATTTTCATATTATTCCTAGCTTTAAAAAAATCCAGAAATAACAAGAAAGGAAAAAAGATTCCAAATTCACTGTAAGCCATCTGCATGGAATACTTCCACACCACAGCTAAGGCAAGGGTGCACAGCATGTCAAATAATGTTACCATTGTAGCAGCTGATGACAAATAAAATTAAGGGGGTCTGAAACCTCCACCAAGTGTTTTGCACAGTACTCAGCAGTAACACATGGGTTCCCATTCACTCTGCAGAACTATCTTCCAGTGTGAGTGATGCTGTGAAAGAACAAGAACTGTTCCAGATCCTGGGCTTACAAATATTTTTCATGCTGAATGATTGGAGAAAATTCTTCTAAAAATAATTTTAATAGAAACCCTACTAGGTGACCTTTATGGTGTCATTTTAGCCATATTCTAGGAGTGTTCCTATAACATCTGGACAATTTAAAGTAGATCATGATAACAGGCTTTGTTTTTCTTTCTGAATTCTAGGGTTTCTATCCAGCCTTACACTTGCATTGCCTGAAGGTGACCCTGAGGCTCATTGGCAACAGATGAACGGCCTTTTATTCTCCTGGGCGTGTTTTACAAACACAGCATGGGGGGAAAACCTCTGTAATTACTTAATGAGCCTGACAATGATTTCTCAGGGGAATACAAAACTACTCTTGTAGTAGCACCTTTAAAAAACAAATACTATTCTTATAGATGCACTGCTCTGAAATTCCCCATTTCCTAGGTTGCCTCACGGGAAGAGTTCAATTTCTACGAAGCATTCACTCCTGATCAGGGTCCCTCAGCACCAAGCAACATTTCCAAGATCTCATTGGGACTTACCCTCTATCTCACAGATAGACAAAGATACCCTCTATCTCAAGTAAAGACACTTTCATTTTAGGTTGTTGTTTGTTCTTTTTTTTTTTTGGTCTGTCCTGAAAATCATCCTTTTTGGGCAAATACCCTTATTTAATCACATATAATGCTAAAAATCTTGCAAAGAGTTAGATACAAAGTAAACACAAAATAAAATGTAGGTCTGAAAGAAAAAAAAATCACTCTGTAGAAATGCAAAGAGAAATAAAAGGAACCATTCTCAATCCCACTCATTTTTTTCCAAATTTGTATTCATTGAATAAATTTAATCAAACTTACAAGGAGTCCACCCCAGCTTTGGGTACTGAATGGGCAGGGGGAGTTAGGAACTGGGTTTTGTTTTGAAGAAAGGAGTTGGACTATTTGTTTACTTTTATTGAATACCACACAAGAAATACAAAGTCAATTTGCAGGAAATATCCAGTTAATCTGCCAACCTAAATTATCGATCTTGAGTTTTTGCAAAAAACTGGATTACAGAAAGTCTTGTTTTATCTGCAAAAATATTCATTTCAAGAATATATGTCTGAAGTTATTAGCCAAGAACAACTACATTGCTCTTAAACTCAGAATAATTGGTTATAAGAGTGTGAAATCAGGCAAAGGACAGTTACTTTTTATAGAAAAATCACACTGACCTCACTAATTCAACTAAGAAATAGTCTCCTACTGATGTTATTTCAGACAAAGAAGTATATTCTACTCTGGTGCCCACCCATCTGGTTCCTCAGCATGAAAACACTTCCAAAGAGCCCAGCTCACAACAGCCACTCTGTCACAGGAAAATTCCACCTGCATTTTGTGAAATGGAAAGATAAGTTTGGAATTTGAGAACTCAAATTACTTGAATAAGTGCAAATGCAGGGCACAAAACCACTGTACAAGGCAGATTTCACACTGTGCAGCACCCAGAGAACATTTGGATTTTACACTAAGAAATGAATGAAAAAGAAAAGATATGGGCTATCCAAAGGAATTTGGTCACAATGGGAGTCCTCATGCAGAACTGCATCACTTTTACTCAAAGGAATAAGGAAAGTATTTTCAAGCTAACTTGCCTAGAATGAAAAATAATTTTACGGAGTAAACTAGTAAGGATAATTATTTTACACTTCCAGTTCCTTTTAGCTGAAATGTTTACAAGTAAGTGTATGTGATTAATGGCAATTTGTCACCATCATTGCCTCTCAGAAGGGAAGGCCAGTGTGCACCACTTGTACCAGCATATATTAGTTTGCCAGAAGAAAACAGATAATCTAGATAATCTAAAGCCAGCCTTACACCTTACAGAGCTAGAAATGCCAAATACTTGAGCAAATGCCAGAGAGATCTCAGAAGAAAAGCTTCCAGGAAAACATATCTAAACAAGAATTTCCCTCATTTTTCTTACCAAGAATCATGGGGAAGGCAGAGCAGAAAGAAAACTTCTCAGAACAGGAACTACATAAAAGTCTGTAGACCAGACTGTACTTAGAGGTGTCTTAGTATATATGTCAAAAAAATTATTTTAATAGGAATTTTTAAAATGTAGATTATCTCAAAAATTTGCAAAAGACTTCCAGCAGCTCTTATTACCATGTTTCTCTCCCCAGTGTGCACACAGGCAACCCCAGGACATGGGGGTCCTTCCTGCTTTATGCACAAATATGCCAGATTACCTGTTGTTCAATAAAGTGGAAATTTACTCTGAAAGCACAAGCTTCATTTTGATATGGTTGTTATGAACAATAGATTAAGGTCAATAATCATGCAACATACAAGGGGGTTTAAGCAAAGAATATAATACTGTGAGATATTCAGATGGGTGACATAGTGCTCCTCACACTCCATCACATACTTTAACCTTCAGTAGGATTGTAGCATGAACAATAAGGCCTTGTGAGATGCAGTATAACAGCACAACTCTTACTCCCAGTAAACTGAATTCAGACACATGCAGCACACTTCTGGAGAATCAGAATTATCTGACACAGCTCATAATCACCATTTTTAAACCTAAATACAATAAAGCACAATGGCATTTAAAGTTTCTGAGTCTTCAGCCACTCGAATTCTGGGTCTAAAGGAGACTATGAAGAGAATAAGGAACATAGTAGGTATCCTTTGTTGGTTTCCTTCAATCTAAATGAAGTACACAGATTTCAGAAATACAAGTAAATAAAATTTAAAATAATAATAATTTTCGCTCTTTCTTCATCTGTGGAGATTTCATTAGTAAAATTTAAGATTCATACCATTTAAATATGAAAGGCTCTATCTGAAAGATGACTAAATGAGGCCTTCCCTCAGAGCCAGGAAAGGCGATTGTTCCCTGGTGCCAGATCAACCAGGACAAGTCCCGCTGACATCTCTGCAGAGCAGGCAACTGCATTCATTCAAAAGATAAACATAAAAGAGTTCAAAACTGACTTCAGCGCCCTTTTGAGAAGTATTGAAATGAGAATTTCATCAGATCCTGCCAACTTGAACTGAAGTATCCTAAAACACTCGCTTTAGGAGCTTAGATCAATTTAACTATTTCCTTTTTAGCATGAATCTTCATACATACTGAGACACTAAACATTTTTGCAGAAAAATATATTGGACAATTTGTCTTCCCTGAATCAGAGAATTCATGCTTTTTCTGTTTAGCAGTGGAAATACATTTCCTTTCTTTCCTCCCAGTTCTAGCCTTGCTGCCTGTTACCTTGTGTATCTCTTCTTGATAGAAATTCCTAACCAATTTTATCCATAGAGATCCATTCTATTCCTTTGCATTCACCTTACCTACACAGTTTCTCCCTACTTTGTATGATTTTTATTTGATCTTCAAGTCAGTGATGAGCTCCTGATACAGCCATTATGGTCTGTTTCTACCATTTCTATTTCACTTCCACATTGTATAACATGTAAAAAACCAAACTATGTCTCCCTCAGGAGCTGCAGTCTTTTATTCTTTAGCTGATTTTCCCAAGAAATCCCATATAGCAGTTCCCTGAATCTGTGGAAGTCTGTTTCCCTGAAATGTGTTATTCTGTATCTCCAATATCTTCTTTTCCTTTAAAAAGTGAGTTCTATTTTATGGCTTTTTTTTTTAAATCTTGTGTTTTCAACTTTGTTCCTTAGTTCCTCCATTTACCAGAAGCCAATCTAAGCCATCTGCTACAACATCATTTCACAGCTTCTGAAACCAATTGCCCAGCCCATTTCAGGACCTTTTTGCACTGGTAGTAATGGTATCTTACTGTGGTGTCCATTTTCACACATATCATTAATAACTAATATATAACTGTAAATAATAATTGCAATTAAATATAAAATGCTAAACATAAAATACAACTATTTGTGGTCTAATATACAACATGTATAATTTTATTATGTGATTTCTAATATACTTAACATCACTATTCAAAAAATATGCTGATGGTATGAGTGTATGAATTCATACAAGTGGTTATTGCCACTTCTTAAAGCCACTCAGAAAATATTATTTTGAGTGTCTTCCTTGATTAACCACACACACAGTGCTCTCTCCCCTAGGGCAAAAACCTCAGGAAAAGTATATCCAGAATACCAGAACATAATATACTCAGCCAAATTTCTACAAAATCAAACTTTCTTCAGAGAAAGAATTAGATCATTCCATCAAGATTCCAGGAGAAAATCATTCCTTTCTAAAAACTGATGAATAGTAAAAGTAAGAATTCATGCTTCACAACAAAATCTTTGCAATTTTGGAAATGTTTCAAGTGCTGTTCTCTATAATCATTTTATCAATTATTGTTATTCAAAACATCTATTTTCCTCTGTAATCTTTTTCTATAGTTATTACTTGCAGACTATAACCAAAACATGCTGTAATAAATAATGAAGTTTATATTTTACTTATTTCCAGACAGAGAATTCTAGGAGATGAATTATTTATGCATTATTTTAGATTCAGAACAACTCTATGGCTTCTCTTTATGCAGCTTCAAATACACCAGCCAGAGATTAGCAGGAATGAAATGGATCTGGTCAAGTCAGTACGAGCTCTAATGCCACTGACCATCATGTGAAATATAAGATGTTCTTTTTACTTGCTACAAGAAACAAATTGTGCTGATGATGTAGTAGAAGCTTCCCATAATGTTTGTGGAAAAGAAATCAACATAACCTAAAGATCATTTTAAAACACTGCATTAGGTCTGCTGCTCAGGGAAACCCTTAAAATTCTGCAGATTTGGCATAAAGGTGCATCAGCTGCTCTTGTCACTCCTAGAAGTAATGAGAACAGAACCCCAAATAATCCAGATATTTCTGCCAGCAATAACCACTTTTCAGGTAGAAAAACAATTTCTCTGTAATACAAGTAACATGTCAATTAACAGAAAGTAGTCTGACAGCAGCTCTAGCAATACTGATCAAGATTAATGCTGAATTGCAGCTTATAGCTATTTAACTATTACTCAAAATCTGTCCTGCTCTGCAGGTAGGAGACTGGTTTTCCTAAAAACACTATTTTTCATGACTTGAAACACTGCAGGGGAGTGGAAATTGTGCCTGAAAAATCCAAAGCTTTTTAAATTATAGCAAAAATTGACATTACATATCAACATAGCCTCTAGTGACCATTCTCTCATAGTAAAATTTTCCTCTTGAACATACCAGCCAGAAGTTTACCTGAATTAAGCTAGCAGTGCACTATGAATACTTTTCTAGAAAAAGTCCATCTCTTTAACATCCACTACTTTAAAATGAAAAAATAAACCTTGGAATTTATTCATTTTTTCACTATTTAATAGTACCATAAATTATTTCCTGGTAACTAATTGCATTTTATGAGCCATTTGAGAAGTGATCACTCTGTGCTTGTGATTTGCTGCTTAGTCATATAAATGGCAGATTTTATTCTCCAATTGAATAACGTTGGCTTAAAATTAGGAATTCTAGACAACAAAAACGTGAAGCTAATATTTTTTTAATATTTTAAAATAATTTTCTCTCTTCTCATATACCTAGCTCTGCACATTAATCTAATAAATAAGTACTATTATTTATACTAAGGAAATACAACACAAATATACAGCAAAATACATAGGGTAGTACAGGAAAGGAAAGAGTTCTCACTGTGGAAGGGTGTGCTTAAAGGGTACTTAATAAACACCCAAACACTGAGTTTTCCTGGAGAAAACTTGAAGCAAGATAATGTTACAGCTGTTGAATTTGCTGTATCTTGCTGAAAATGGAAGAGTTTTCTCTGCTGTCAATGAGGAAAGTAGAGGACAGTAGAATCAAGGATCCAGGTACAGCAGTGTCCTCTGGAAATGTCTGTTCAGAATCTCAAAACAATAAACCTTCATTCAGATTCAAACCTTGACTCTGCAGTGAAAATGCCCTCAGGTGAGCTGTAAAACATTTTTTTCAGCCATTCCCATCAGCTGAGGAAAGACCCCTCAAATCCTCCCACAGAAACATCCTCAGCGAGACAAGTAGAACAAACAACAAAAAAGAGCGATGATGTTTTGGGTGAAAAGCTCATACTTGGACAACATCATTATGACAAAGTATTTGGTCTGTATGTTTAAAAGCTACACAGATTTTTTTCCTATTCCCTGAGGAACAGAAACACATAAACCTTGGAGTCAAATAGAATATAAACCTACCTGAACATCCCTCTTTTCCCCAAGCATGGCGAGTTCTAGCAGAAGTGAACCAGACTTAAAGACAGCCATGGAGGAAACCACGTAGGATCAGAGACAAGTCCAGCAAATAGCAGAGCCAGGTTAGCTGGACAGTCTGAATTAACTCCCTTGAGCAGAGCTTCTGCTCCAAACTTCTACTGAACTATCCCAGGGATATTTCCCCACACTGGAAAAAAATTCTGCCCTCAGAGCAAAAATTGCTGTTTTCTGGAAAGGGCTCATGGCTGAACAGCTGCAGAGCCTGTGCTGTTTACAGGGAGTAACTGCTTTTGCAGAGAATACTGTTCTTGGAAAACATTTGGCTTAACATCTCACAGGCAGAATGAGCACAACCTCACAGGATGAGCCTCTATTTTGGGGAGTTAGTATTCAGAGATACAGGAAAATTCTATCACATTTCTATAGTGTTCACGACATTACCTGTAAGCAAAACAATTTAATCCAAGTATTTCTGTGACCAATCATGCTCTTTGACCTTTTACAAAGTTGCACCAAAGCTGACTTTTGAAAATTGATAACAAAGCTTATATTTTTTTCAACATTATAAAAAATCTACCAAAAGTTGTCTGAGGCAGGGATGCAGAGTTTGGAGCTTCCCTAGATGAGCAAGAAAAACACAGTAGAGTCAGTGCCACAATGCCACTGCTATTCATGCAGTCTAGAAAAGCCATGCAGAAGAAAAGAATATGCAGAACTTGAGAAAAGCGCAATTATCTCAGCAGTTACTAAAAACAGTGACCCTGAGGTGCTCAGGGCTTTGCAGGGCACCTGCAGCAAGCTCCAAAAGAACATTAGTAGGCTTTTAAACTCCAAGAAGACAAGTTTCATTGGAATTAAACTAAAAGAGTTGCCATCTTAAACAGAAAAAGCAAAAAAGGAAAATAGAACACAATAAAAATGAAGTATAAACCATTCTTCCAAGCCTACTATCCATGTAGGCACATCTTTCATTCTAGAATTGATTTTCCTAATCTTATAAATTTTCTGAGCTGCAAAAAAGTCTACCCAGCCTCAGGATAGGTCCTTCAGATGCCTCTAAAGCTAGATTGGCTGGTCCCAATTTGAGCTTCTCACTTGTTACCATTACAGTCTTCATAACCTCCTTTCCAGGCAGGCTCAGTTCCCCCCAAATTTCTCAGAGAATCTTGACATCACTGCAAGCAGAAAAAATTAAAAGATCAAATAATCAAATACTGCCCATAAGAGACAGAAACAGAAAAAGGAAAAGATGAAATGGAAGAAACCACTTTGTGAGTTTTCTATTTATTTCCACAAATTCAGAATGAAGTGCTTTGCCTTCAGAATATTGCATAATTCAAGCACACATTCCCACACGGGAATTCTTAGTTGGTAGAGAGAGTAAAAAAATGTGCTTTTCAAAGAGAAGGTACATCATCTTAGTTTCTAGAATAGTTCCACAGAAGAATAAACAACCATTTTAAAGTCCTAGCAGAGATTTTTTTTTTAAAGAAAAGGTATTCCAAATATTATTTTTAGAGAAAAACTCTCTCTACTATCTCCTCCTTTCTAAAAGGATCATTTAAATATTAGTAAACACTGTAACATCTAAATACTAATAAAGGATAGAGGAAAAAACCCCTCAAGTAGCTCACCTGCTGACATCTCAAACGAAACTTATCTAATAAGGAATACAGACCATGAAAAAAAAATCTATTCTTTTGACGTTCCTTCAACTCCTTTCTAAGACGAAGAGAGAAAGGAAAAAAAGAAAAAGCTAAGATAAAACCAAAATGGCTTTTGCACCATCCTAAAAGTAAAATAAATGAGTACATACACTGGAATAAATGCAAATGTGCAAAGCTGAAGAACCTGGCTCACTAGAGTTTGTGATTTTTGCTACAACTTTCCAAAACAATAAATATGTCCAGCAAGATACTGAAAACCTTTTGGATCAAACTGCAAGTGTAAAAAGCAAATCACCAGAAAGTTTCTCATGTACAGTCCTGCATTCTGACTCAGAGGCTCTCATCACTTGTCACCCCTACCACGAGAAGTGCCACTGTCCAAGAACTGTAAAATCTCTTCCGACACTGGTTATAATAATTTGAGAGTTGGTGATTTAAATCTGGCACGTAATATCTTCTGTCAAAATAATTACACTCTTTTAGGAAAGGTTTTCCTGTGCTGTCTGGATTGCTTTGTGCAAGGTTGTCCCTTTGTCATTTGCGATCCCATCCATAACATTTTAATGGCAATTGCTGGACCTTCCACTCTGCTGCTGTCTTGAATAAATTTGACATATTTTATCCCCGAGACTAAGCCTGATGAGCAGTTTGGGCTGACAAACCATGCCAAACAGCCTATCTGTAATTACCAAAAGCAGCTCCATCTTAACTATTAAAGCCACTAAAATGGTTCAAATTCAGAAGCTTATATAATAAGTTTCAGGACTCCTACTATATCTCTTAAGAAAAATATTAAATTTAAAACAAAACCCAAACAACCATAAACAGGTATGCTCTGGCAGTGAATTTTTAAGTACTTTCCAGTTCTATTCCATACTGTTGCTACATTGTTCTCTTCCTGCTATGTTTTTGAGTTTTAGACTAAAACTCAGAACAGACATCAGTCTTTTCTTGCATTTATAGATCATCTAAAGACTACTAAATATAGATAGAGAAAAATCACTAAAGTACCTCACCCAGTGACATCTTAATTAAAACCTATCTGGTAAGGAATACATGCAATGACCAAAAAAATCAGTTTTCCTTTTTACTGTGCTTCAGACTACAAATATGGTATAACTGCATTCCAATTGAAATACAAGATACCAGGAGCTGAGTCTTCCCTGTGGTCAGTAAACCTGACTTCAAAGACTGGACAGATTTTTCATAAAAACACAATTTAGTTCTGATTTAGTGTCAGTCTCTCTCAATTTTCAATTCATGAAAACAGAAAAATCTGAGAAAATTTTCTCCTCAAAACGCTAAAGTGCACTATTCCTGAAACAGAAGGTCCTAGGGCGATGTGACAGTAGTGACAATTTGCTTGTAGGGCCAGTGAAGCACAGCAGATCCCGGGAGCTGGCAGGGCTCCCTGGTCAGGGGGCCAGGCGTGACCCAGGCTGAGCCCTGCGGCCACCAGGAGCCAGGGAGCTCAAACCCCAACCTCACCACAGGCTCACTGGGAGGTAAAACAGGATTCAGGACACTTGGTCACTTCATGCCTTGAGGACTGAATTCAACACTCTCAGAGCACACACTTGTTACAGGAAACCCTAACGAGCTGTGAGCCATAGTCTGTATTGTGCACAAATGTAACGGGCCCAGCACTGTCACCCAGCAAAGAAAATGCCTGACTTCTCTCATCTTACACAATTTATTTCAGAAGAAAACGTTCTACCAGCTCCTGTTGCCAATTACTTCCCAAGCAGTAGGAAAATCGGAAGACAAGCAGCTCTGTGACTGCAAGCAGCTGCCGCACTCCTCGTTAGTGCAGAGCTGTCCCAGGCAGGCACCACCCATCACCCGCGGCCGGGCCCCGCCCAAAGGCCCGGGCCCCGCCCAAAGGCCCGGGCCCCGCCCAAAGGCCCGGGCCCCGCCCAAAGGCCCGGGCCCCGCCCAAAGGCCCGGGCCCCGCCCAAAGGCCCGGGCCCCGCCCAAAGGCCCGGGCCCCGCCCAGCACCATCCTCAGCCTGACCAAGGCACAACACCGGGAGATTTTCCTGAGCAGAGCATGTCTCTAATCAGCTTTTTGTCAGAAACCAGTGATGCATCAGACATGGAAATCAATAACAGCTTCCTCTGTTGGCACATCGTTGCTATATTTGTATTGTAAATTAAGTAGAGCTTTATCTAAACTGCTTTCTATGTCTATGTTTAGTATGCACCACATCATTTGAGGATCTATCTCTTGCTTTTCTGTGGGGTGACATATATAAGACATTTATAATTCTACATCCTAAATGTTTTGGTCATTAAAAGGCAAGGAGGAAAGGCTGTTTGAACATAAAAGTTTACAGTAATCAAACAATTATTTGCATTTTTCCTTGAACCAGTGAAGAACAAGTTGAACTTAATTATCCCTTTCCAAAGGGAGTCTTCAAATAATTTTTAATTAATTAGGAATAGTTTACCAAGAGCTTTGCTTAGCCTTCTGCTTCTTGGGGTCTGAATACAGAACAGAGGAAGACAAGTGGAATGCCACCAGGAAAAGTTACTGAGCCCACTCCTCTTGGCCATTACGCTGAGCTGGCAGAAGAAAAAGGTTTTCTCTTCCTATCCTCTCTTTGCAATAGGGATCAATTTGCATTTAGCTCATAAGTCTATGAAAGGCAGATTGTACAAGAGATTGCCTAAGAATAAAAGCTTCTAAACCATTTTTAAATTTAAAACTACACCAAAAAAAGTATTTATCTTAAGCTCAAAGACATGTAATCTTTGTTTCTGTTAATCAGTCCCATGAAAACACCGAGTTTTTTTATTTCTCTGGTCTGTGACCATTTCCAGCTAGCAGATTTCAGTTAAAATGGAAAAGGAGTTTCTCCCCAGATTATTTTCTTAGAAACTACTGAAGTGTGTCTTCCACAGGTCAAGTTTCAAAGGCCTGAACATTGACCCAAGAGACAGAGAGCAATACAAAGATTAATCTGATGCACACACAGTTCCAGAAGATGTCTTTTTGGTCAAACATTTTAAAAATAACTAAGAATCAACCATTAGAAAGAAGGTATTTCTAACAATTGACTACAACTAGAAGAGGAACAGGTCTTTTGCATAAGACAAACAGGACAGTCCCACAAAATGCATGCCTTCTATGTCTGGCCAGAATCATGTTTATACACTAAACAAAATCAAAATAAAAAAGAAATTAACAGCAAGTCTCCCTGTACATTCCATTCACTTTACCTTCTTTGCATACACAATTAAATATGAAAGCCAGTGGAATATCAGCAGCAAAATAATCCATTACTGGTCTGAGGTCTTATCCACCAGATTAACATCCACTGGCGCATCTGTTTTACATCTGCATTATAAAAATATTTTGAATCCTCAATCTTCATACATACATCAGAAATAATGACAGCAATTTGCAGTATCTGACATACAAACACACATTCATTTTATTCTACATTTTGTTTGCAATGCATGTTCCAATATAATGCTTTCAGCATCTTAACAGACTAACACTGATGGCCACAGAAAGCTGGAATAAAGCAATAAATGCTCTATAGGCTCTCACCAGAAGGATACACATCATCAGCACTTGTGATACAAGTACACATGAGGGTAGAGGACTGAAAGTTGAAATATCTGAGGAAATTAAACTGAGATACAGAGGTAGGGTTCAGATAAGAATATATTCAGGTGAAACAAGGATAAGAAATTTTTAAGTGGTTTTTTTGTATAATAAAGCCTCTTGGACAGTGAGATCATATCACCATCCCTCCTATTTGAACACTGACACATTGAACACTTCCCACTGCAATGCATTAAAAATGTCGGACTGGGAACATTTTTGTGCCAGAGGGAGAAGAGATGAGAATATTCCAACTTGAATATGTACTTTCAAAATGATGGGCTTGTTCTTAGCTTAATGTTGAAGACTAGAATTACACAAAATTCCTCTTCAATTTTCTATATGTGGAGCATTTAGGTGGATCAGCTGAGCAAATACTGTTCTTGCTTTATGAAACACTGAGCTCTGTATGTACCCTCCCCAGGCAGGATTACAGAGGATTTAACACATGTTTCCAGTGCTTTTTAAAGTTGAAATATCATTTCTCAATTTGGGGCTTCAGTATAGCAGTTATACACATGTGCAAAACTTTACACACAATTTTCTTAATGAAATTTGATGCCTGTGTCCCTGTTCTACTGAGATGTGTAACATAATTAGGAATCTATCTATTGCCCATTTAATTGACAAAGAAAGATCTAAACTTTTCACAACCATGAAATTAAAAAGGGCTTCATGTCCTTCCATTTTATATTGTGCCATAAAACTCCAGTGCATTTTCTGATACATGAAGTGGATATAAACTAGTCTTGCAGTGTCCCATGACACTCATTACAGAGCTATAAATACCATTCCCTTTCATTTACAGAACTTGAATAAAAGCATAAAGTTGCTGCTGCTACAGAAAATAAATGTATTTTAACATCTCATACTTAATAATCTCAGCATTAAATCTGAGAAACTACTAAATATTTCAAGTAAATCCAAAAAATTCTGAAATCCTTTCCAAAAGAAGAAACATTCAGTAAGTTAGATTTTATTAAATCTCAATGTCCTATTTATTACAGAACAGATTGTAAAATGATTAGACTGCATCTGGCATATTCTCAAATATGTAGGAGAAAAGTACTTATTTATTTCAGCCACTAACACACTAAAATAGTTCGAGTTATTTAAAAGGGAACTTTTTAAAAGCACTTTAAGTATATTTGAGTCTTTGAATAAAAGAAATACAATTAAATATTTTGAAATAAAACCCAAAGAACATCAGGTAACATTAGCAGAATTTTGAACAACTATTTCATCTATCAGCTCACACACTCAAACTGTTGTAGCCATGATGCCATATGGCACATCTGCCACTAAAATTTGATGTCCAGATTGATTTGTATCTGGTCATTGTTTATTAGACATACTTACCATTGCTACTTGATCTTTTGTATAGATAAAATCTGGTTGGAAAGATGGTGTTTCAAATGTCTGACAGCTAGGACATGTTAACATTAAATAAATAGAATATTGACATAAGAAAAATTCTTCAAAACCATACAGGTGTCAGTAATTCTATTGTTAGAAAAATTCTTTAAAACCATACAGGTGTCAGTAATTGTATTGTTATCTTGACATGCAACTATCCTCAGAAAAACCACATCAAATTTAGTCTTTGGTTAAAGTCACTTACCTGCCCTGAGCTATACTGTTCAACTAACACCCGAGTGCAGAAACTGACCCCAACAGAATATTTGATTCTTTTTCTGAAAGGACAAGTCTCTGAAAGCAAAGGGTATAAAACAAGAAAGAAAAGAAAGTCATTTGCATGTGACACCATTTGGAGCTACCCAGGCAAAGTCTGAACCAAGAAGAATTTTAAGTGCATCTGTGTAGTAAATACAAGGTAGTGTGTCTAATCTAGAGCTACTTCTCAGAGAGGAGAAAGCTACTCTGGATGAAACAGACTTAATACATCTGTGGATATCACAAACATTCCTCAACATGAAAAAGAACCTCAGGACACAAGCTTTAATTTTCCTTTGCAAATAATATTTTTTTCCAAACAAACTGAAAACCAGTGATATTGTGCTTAAAGGCCATGATTAAATTTTCAGCTCACAATCACTACAGAAATGCTAAATCTACAATGAAATACATCCATTTTGTATTACTAACTACAAAAATAGTAATGAGTCAGATTTTTAAGATGTAACCTTACACATCCCATCATATTAGGTTTTAAAGCTGAGTCACTTAAACATCATCACAGTTTCCATTATATTTAATATAAATCCCTCATATTATAAAAGTATATTTAATTTAGAGCAGAATAAGTAATTAATAAACTTTTTCAACTAATTAAGACGCTCTCTGTAGGTAGATAGCAGATTACTGATTACATTGCAACTTAAAATATTAAAAAACATTTTTCAAGGAATTAAATGTATTTTGAACATGATCTGTTGTTACTGGGCAGAGAAAAATACAAGTATCACAGGGCTTCATTTACACAAATTTTTAAGTTTATCTATTGATAACATTCACACGTTTAAAAAATGAAATTACTCAGATACATATCTACTGAATCACCACATATTACAGTCATTTTTTCTGATGAAATGTGGTATTTTGTTACCAAATTTGAGCATACAATATTTGCAAAGCCAACACAAAAGGAGCGTTACCAAGGCTGTGGGGACGCACATGAAAAGTGCAGCATGTGCAGGTCCTGGCAGATGTGCTGTTCTTACCGCGTTCAGCAGGACCCAGCGGTGCAGGACCCAGCAGTGGAGAGCGCGGACAAATTAACCTCTGTGTGCAGAGCCAAACCAGCCACTGTCCCAAACGCTGCCAAAGCCACACTGCCACATGTCCAGCTCTTGACAGGCCCGGGCTGAGCCCTGCACACTCATTGCAGCTTAACATCACTTAAAGCAGCTTGTTTTCACCTGTGCCTCGTTGTGTCTGCACCTGCAGGGGCCACACGGGTGGGACAAATTAACGAACTTAAAGAATGAAATCCTGACTGAACAAAAGGGTCTGAATCGCTGGTAGGACACAGGGCAGGAGCACACACACCTCCCTCCAGTTTTGTTGTATCCTGAATTTTAATTGTCACATTATTCCTTAACGTGTGATTTTAACACCAGTATTGCTATCATCCTGAATATGACTCTGCAAGTAACCTTCCATTCACTACTAGAATATATCTTTATGTAAGAAACCACACGTGTCAGATAGAAATTCTATATGCAACAACAGTTGATCAAAGTTAATTACTGCCATTTGAAACAAAAATCCACCTATTGCAAGATACCCAAACAGAGATTTCTGGAAGTAGCCATATTATAAATGACACTCCAATCACAAAACCATACTGTTTCCCATTTCAGGTTTTCTCTTATGGGATATAATTGGAGAGGACATTTAAAATTTGGGAAGCTTCAGCTCTAATATAAATATTCAAATAATAGACTCAGCATTTTGTCACTGTCTGCAGATTCAGAGACCTTC
This sequence comes from Nicator chloris, assembly GCA_013400495.1. Lineage (NCBI taxonomy): Eukaryota > Metazoa > Chordata > Aves > Passeriformes > Pycnonotidae > Nicator > Nicator chloris. The sequence goes on from WAAE01012721.1 coordinate 36,852, forward strand.
TAGCTCAGACAGGTGGGCTGCCCTGAAATACAATCTCCCTCTGCCACACTGATGGATTTTCATCAGATTTCATCTCCAAGAGCATCTTTGTCATTTCCAGTTAAGTTTCAATTTCATTTCTCAACTTGACAGACTGTGGAAAGCACATTTTGGGGGAAGGGGTGGGGGGGTGGAATCATGAAGACCAAACTAACAGTGCTTGGTTTGGCAGTTGGTGATTCTTCTGCTTTGGCTGTTAAATAAACAGATCTAAAGAAACACATAGTTATTCTCAAATATCAATTAGAAATACAAGTTAAATCTCTTCAAAATTTTTATACTAAATCTATTCATACAGACAGTGAAGCCATTTTGTAGTAGGAGAGTCAGAGACACTTATTGACTGATTCACATCTTGCTTAGACAAATACATATAAAATAAAGAGGCTTTAAAGGAAACAGTGTGACTCTACATCCAAAAGGTATCTAGGCAACAGAAGCAAAACCTGAAATACTCAAACCCCTCAGGTAACTCCAGGGGGTACCCGAGGTTCATACATGGGTAACTTTTCCAGGTGGAGATTCTGCATTACACAATTCTGCAGAACGTTTCCAGGCTGGGCAGAGTGGTGCAGACCTTCGCATGCCCCCATCTCAGCCATCCTCTGAGTGAGTGGAATTGTGTCTCTCTTACTGTGCCAACCCAGAGGCAATGCAGAGGAGCTGGTTATTTCAGGGCTAATAATTAGAAAACGTGTTCAGAAAAGTAATGGGCTGGTACCATTGTCAGGACCCTTCTCTCTCAAAAAACAAAAAGTAACTCACCCCTGCCCCCCTGGGTGTGGAATTGCTCCCTGGCCTTAAGGATCAGGCAGTCTTTCCTGCACCCTAAGAAACATCCCTAAATTCCCTCTCCTCTCACTGCCATCATGACACACAAAAGGTGGCAGACAGGCTACTTTACCCTCCGTCCAGCTACAAATGATCTCTCTCCACTTCCAAACCCAAATCCTGTAACCCACTGGAAGTTGTGGTGCCTGTAATCAGCATTGTGAGCATACAGGGTTTACATTAGATAGCAATGATGCTTAATACTGACTTCAGAACAACACTGACACTCTCTATTCCAAGGGATTTAAGGAAATTCTCTAAAATCAATCTTGTCCCTGAAATTATAGGTTATATACTATAAACTATACACTCAGTCAACTACTCAGAAAACATATTTCCCAATTATTAAGCTTAATCCTCAGAAGACAAATGTGTTACTGTACCTGGTAAATAACTAATAGGAATAAGCCATATGAAAGATATTGTAATGAGCCAAATAAATAAAAGGCTAGTTATTCTGTTCTTCAATAAATCTGAAAAACACTCCCTATATCCTACAGAGCAAATCACAAGGGATTTAACTCGGAGATTGATAGAGAGAGGTAGAAAGTGAATTAAATGGGCAATGTTATCCATCAGTGGCAATAATAAAGCCTCATTAATATGTAAGTTATTGAGTTTTTAGACTAGTAAAGTTCAAAGTTCCTTTTGCTTATTCACAGCCTGCAAGTTCCTAGTTGGGTACGTTGTGTTAGTAAGAAAATTAAAACTAAATATTAAATTAATGCCATTTTCATTCAAAAACTATTTTCCCAAGTAAAAACCAAACACAATAAGAAGTATGAGGTTTCAGTTGTTACTGATTGAGTCTGACTCTCCTAAGATCTCAGTGGAGTACTTAAATTATTTGTATAATTAACTTTTGATATTCATATTGTTTAAAGATTTTCTATGTAAATTGAGCTCTATTAGAAAGTAAAACTTAATTTTGTTAGGAGTGTGTGTAAAATAAAATAACAACCTAAAAAATGAAAGAAGACAGTCATAGAAAATTACATCAGTTGAGGCACAAAGTCTGGCACAAAACAAAGTTAAGTACAATCTTTAATTTGTGAATACAGAAGATGAATCTCAAAACAAGGAAAACTTTCTTCTCCAGTTCCAGAGCATGGGCAACTTGCATCTTTTGCAGTTATGCAAAATCCTATAAGTCTGGTCACTGACATCAAACTGAGATACCACCATCCCAATTTGCCCAACAGAAAAAGCAAAGTTATGCATTATTAACAGCTTGAAACACGAGTGCAAGCTAAGGAAGTTTTCTCACTGAGTCAGTGGCAGAGCTGCCTGGAGAGCCCGTGCACCCCAACACCCAAGGGAAGCCAGCCAGCCTGGAGTAGGGAATTCTGCAGTAGATATGTCTTACAAAATCTGGTCTTTATAGTTCATTTCTCAGAAGAGAAACAAATTGACCAGCTGTACATGAAGCTTGCCCATATTCATAGAGATGTAATTGTCATTTTCTTTTGCTCCTTCCCAGAATGCATTTTAATCTGCAGCTCTTCCTCACAGACACAAATTCACACAGAACAACTTTACATAGAGAACAGTCTCTTTCCAAGAACTATTCCAGCAGTACTTGTAGCTCTGAGACTTTAGGCAAGGGCTTCCATGTGTGTAGTTAATTAATAAGAATATTGCTTTTAATATGACAGAACTGTATATGCTGCATAAACTGAGCCATATAAGCCATATTCACAAGGCCAAGTAGCAGATGGTAAAACCAGCTTGACCTCTTCCTTCACATTTCCATTGCATCTAATATAGTAAAGCTTTGACTCCAAGGAAAGTATTTAGGAGGGAATGGAATACAAATTGAGTAACCAATTGAACCAACGTAAGGTAAATGCAAAATATCATAAAGGACATACATAACACTTCATTTAAAAAAAAAAAAGTTTGATGTATTTTTCCACTGCTTTTCATTTTAAAAAAGCCAATAAATATCTTGAGCCAAAACAAAGTAATAGAACAAGTGAAACCTCTCCTGGTTGCACATATAGATATTACTAGAGAAATATATTTACATATGGTAATATAGTAATTACATATACCCAGATGCACATATAGCAGAGAAAAATATTTCACAGCATAATAACTAGATATACCCCTTGTGTAACATTAGTTCTACAGGCTTTAAAAACCTGCTACTGAAGTCCCAGAACTTTGTACTAAAGCAGGTGATTTATGACCCTTGTTTTCAGACATGCTTAAACATTGATCTGTGAAAAAAGGAATCAATTCTGCATTTCAGTGAATGAAGCAGTTTGCTAAAGATTCATGAGCTTTATATATAATGATCTAAAAATCAAAGTTGTATGAATGAGGATCCACTTCCTCAAGTATCCCTCGTACAGTGAATGATGTCATTTGATAGTTATTTAGTGGTTTTAGTAGAAAAGAGCAGTTACCTCAAAAGGATGCACTTGTGGGCAGTGCCCCACAAACCAGCGCAGGCAGCTGCATTTCCATCCTGGGATGGACTGCACCAAGTTTGAGGGTTTCATTCATCTCTGCACCTTCAGAACGGAAATCAAGTGTGGGTCAGCCAGTGACCTGACCTGCCTGCCCTGCACAAGCACCAGGTTTTTGTGCTGTCCAATATGCAAAGCATGCAGTTTCCCAAGAGCAGTGAGTGCAATGAGACAGGTGATGCAATTTTGAATTATCCCATTTGTAAGTGCATTGCAGCTCCAGGGCTGGACTAACCCACGAATTGTCATGAGCAGGGAAACCTCTGCATGCACAATGTTTTGCAGGTGTGCAAGACACTGCCCTGCTTTGAAAGACTTTTTTATGTAAACTCTTCCCATTTGGAAATGTGAAAATTTTTTGTGTCCCAATAGCAGAACTTTCATGGGGAAAAAAAAAAAAAAAAAGGTAAAAGAAAAACTGGGAATTCAAACCTATAAATTCAGTATAACTGCTTTTAGATGTTCAGTGATTTCCACAGTGTTGCTGAAGTGTAGTTTGTTTTTATTCTTACTGGCTCACAGATCTAGAGTGAAAGCCCATTTCTACCCTGCTTGTCATATACAATCAGTGCCCAGGTTGGGCTTCCAGCGGCTTTCAGTTATAATTTTCAGGCAAAATCTCAGGGCAATGAGGCTGCACAGATGAAGTGCAAATTTTGCATCGAGACAGTGGAGTCAAGGGCCATAACTTCGACTTAAAGAGCAGCCAGAGTGATTTAAACCAGGGAAAAAAAAAAACAGATTTTTAGCCATCTGACTGGTTTGTCATTTTGTAAAATTATTACTTTTGCCCAAAAGACAATAAAATATAGAGTGGGAATCCAGATCTATATAAATTATTCATACAATAATAGACACACCACAGTCAGCACACTAATTATAAGGGAAAACCTTTGAGATTTTTCTAGACCTGTATCTTCTATGCAAACAACTTCAGTTAATTTTGTCTGCAAAACAGAGACAAGGTTTATCTTGCTATGAAAATGCATCTTCTGTAAACAGGCTTCAGTCTACCTTTCCTCTGACATATAAATGTATGTTTCACATAAATATTTAGACCTTCATTCCAACCACAAATGAAGAAAAAGTCTTGAAAATGTCTTTTGTGACCAAGATTTTGGATGAAAGATGTGTAAAAGAGGAAAATACATCTCTAAAGCATCAAAATAGCCTGCAAGTATTCACTCTTGGTTCTTATCACCCTGTTTCATCTAAAGTAATTGACTACTGCAATTGCTTTGCTGAAACCTCCTTTAAATTCAGGCCTTCTCCTCCCATTTTTACTACCATCAGACAAGCTTGACTGGCAGTCTAAGCAGAAGGTCCTGTTCAATAGATTCTGTCATTTGTAATATTCCCTCAACAGGAACTTGTGTTGCAACTGATGTCATCCTTTCGCCACCTCACTTGGTAACAGATCTCCTCAGAATAGATTTCTTTCATGAGGGTCTTACTCTGCACTTGCTTTTACTTAGGTTTTTTTCTACTTAAAAAATGCAAAGCTCTGTGGAGATTTCATTGCCTGAATTTCCTGCCTAAACTCAGAATGAACTTGCTACACACTGATTATCACAGATGGAATAAAGCAAACACCAATCCATCATAACCTTTTTTATAAGCTTGAACTTTGAACTACAGTCCTAAATTAAAAATAAAAATTAAAAACTTCTTTTGATCATCCAAATCAGAAGTAATCCTTTAAAAATGGTGGTGTTATTGTTTTAGTAATTCACATCTTACATGGGGGGAGAAGCAAGCCATCAAGCAAGTCAGAACAATCTTCCTGTGCTACTCTCTTGCAACTCTTCCTGTGTTACAAAAATACCGTGTGAATACATCACTATACTTTGCCTAGAAATGCATTTCCAGAACAACCATGCTGTTCTCATTGCTTTCTGGAGGCCCACAGGTTATTAAAACAGAGAATTGTATTCATGAGTGAAGCTGTTCGGGAGCATTTCCAGCTGCCTATAAAATGCAATATTAAAAAATCTGTCTGTTTTTCCTAACTGGCACTACCACGATGACCTCGGGTCACTTATAGTGCCTCTCTTTTCACATTATATTGTCCCTGAGATTACTCTGGAACCATGCAAATATAAAAAATGAGTAACTGCTGTAATATCAGTAGATTTGCTGCTGCTCTGGTTATGTACCTAATTAGGCTTTAAGATGGAGATAGATGGTGCTAGGTTTTGATCCAAATGTAGATCTAAAATTCAGCATTGCTTTCCCCAGAACATAAATTATAACATTCTATTCCATAATGTACAAATGGCTTTTTTTGTTTTTATGAAATCTGATGTCATTAAAATATGTCTTCTTTCCACAAGCAGTTTCCTAACAAAGAGGCCAAAGGCACAACCACTTAAATGTGTCCCTTTGGTAGAAAGGTTTGCACATCTCCAATTATCATGTCTCTAATTATCTGGTTTATATCACCAATTATATCCAGACTGGGTGGGTTCAGCTCCACCATGCCACTGGAGCTCATTTTCACCAATATGCATAAGCAGGGTCAAGCATTAATTCTTTCCATTTGTATCCCAGTTGCAGCACATCTGTTCTCAACAGAGATAGGTTCATGAAATTTAGTCAGAAATTAACAAAAAATGCTTAGATATTGATAATGGAAGAAATACCATAGTCACCTATAAACATATGTGTGTGGGGGATTATCTTGTATAAATCCAAGGAATCAATATACTAAACATAAATATATTTGACATTCTACATAAGAGGGTAAATATTTGTAAAACTGTCCTCAGTATTGCTCAGTAATTACTGATTTTCCAGGCAATAACATAATGAGTCCAACAGGTAATAGAAAGAAGACAACTGCTTCTACTGCTAATTTTTTTAGTTTTTTTTATCAAAGTACTATATTCCACCTTCAACTAGAACAAGTAAAATAAATAAATTAGTCAGAACCTTACATAGAAAAAAATCAGATAGTTTTTAAGTTTGTTTTAAAATATGAAAATCTAATCCTATCTTAGAACAGGAATTTTTTCTCCATGCAGTTTCCTAGTATAGCTTGTAAAGTTCAGAAATCTGAAATTCAGGCTATTTCAGCCACAAGAAATTCAAACCTGTCAATCAGAAACTATTGATGACAAAAAACTGTATTATTGTAAGTTTTAGCAGATACATTACCAAGAATGCAATACTTTTGAGAGACCTGAGGCTGATCAATCAAGAGTGTGAAAACCTAATCTTTTGTAAATGGAGTTCCATATAAATTAACTCCATGTAAAAGTAGGCAAAGAATGGGTCACTCTACCTGGAGCACAGGTGCACTGAAGGAAATGCACTGGAAGCTGTCCAGCATTGCACAACAATCTGCCTCCATCTGCAGTTTCCAGCAAAGCATTGTGAGCTTCTCTGCTGCATGGACAAGGTGCCTTTCATTTGTATCATCAAAATCTCCACAAACTTTCAACTGCTGAAGAAAGAGAAGGTTTTATTCAAAGACAGGCCTGCACAGGCTGGTCAGCTAAACAACTTCACCTTTTTTTGCAGGCTCACTGCTTCATCAAAACTCAGTGAGAAAATTGTGTAAAATCCAAAGGCTATTTGAGGATCAAATTATTTAATTTTCAACACACAAAAGATAATTTTTAAAATGAGAACCCCTCGCATTTAGCAGAGAATGAAGGAAATGGTTTGTAGCTCCTACAAACCTGAGGCCTGAATGACCAATCTCACACAGAGTTAATTAGACACTGCAAAGGTAAATATAGACCCAGGAATTTGCCATTCAATGCAAGTATTCCAATTAGAAGAGTTCAATGTATTTGACAGCCAGCCCAGCAAGTTCACAGTGGGATGTTTTTGGACACACAGTAGATGCTACGTGACCAACATCACAACCATTCTGTAGGGGACAAGTATGGGCCTGGAACAGCTCCCCACAGAGAGCCCCAATTCTGTGTAATTGCCAGAGGCCACTCTGCTAACACATGTTCCTTGCTTTCTGCACACACACTGATGGATGGGCATGAAAGGATGGAGATGTGCAATGTGAGCAGATATCCATCATTTCCACTGGATCCTTCAGTGGATGGTACAGATCCCTTAAGGTTCTGCTGATAAATATTACACAGTCAGCAGTGGCACTTAACTGCCTTGGAGATTGAGTTTCTGCACAGCACCCAAAGTCTGTGAGATTACAGGCAAGCCCAGTGAAGGGCAACAGAAATTCAGTCTTTCCAATGACAGAGAAGAAAGAAAAGAGCTCCATGGGGGAAATGGAATTACCATGGACTTTTACTCTCTGAGTTTTCATAGTGCAATCAGAGAACAGTATTAATTACTTCCTTCCAGTTTATATACTAAGCTGACAAACCTCTTCAACATCCAGCTGGGATGGCCATTGCACATAGTACATTGAAGTGCAGGAAATTAAAAGTCATATTTCAAAAATGTCTCAAATTTCATTACTTGGTTTTCAGAGAGGTTCTTTTTCAAGACAAATCTAGAGTTTACTTCCAGTAGTAATTGGTAGAAAAAGCAGGTGTTCAATTCTCTTGAAACCAGGAAAAGCAAATGGCTGATATTAGATAGCTGTAAAGCACAGGCAACCTAAAAATGAAGATCACACTAGAAAACTTTGCTCATTTCCCAGAGTCCAGTGTTAAATTTATGAGTGAGAAGAGTTTTGTTTACTTCCCATATATTCTGTATGTACAGCTGAAATGGCTGTCAGTAGGGTAAGTGGCAGAGAAGGATGCAGTAACACCCTTTTTCCTGGGCACAGATGCATCACCCAGGTAGGACGAGCAGAATCAGTTTGTTCACTTTGGTGAAAGTTTGTCATCCATTTCTGAGGGAGGCAGACACACATTCACCAGGCTAAGTTAAAAGCCTTGCACTCTAAAACGATAATTATTTTTTAATCATTTCCAAACCATCCAGGCATTCCTTGTTCCCAGCAGAGCAGAAAAGCTTTCCAACAGCTGGAAATGCTCAGCATGGTTATCAGGCTCTGTATCACCTCTACCAGGTGACGTGACACAAATTCAGTTTGTACAGTTTGTGATATTTGTATAGCTATCACAGTCAATATTTCGATATCTCTAGAGAATAATACAGGGTTCTTCAAGTGCCAAGAGAAACTCCAGCTATCTAAGGAACAGATCACTGAAAGTCTGTGGGAGGTTTTACATTTGCAGCTGTAGACACTCATTTCCATCAGAGGGGAGGCTGGGATGGTAACTCAGCACCAGCTTTGCATTGCTAGGATTCTTGCATCAGATGAAGACCAGGAGCCACTAATGAAACAGGAGAGTTTTGTTCCTCTCCCAGCGGAGAATTTTCTTGCTCTAACAAACCCTTTGGTTTGCCTCCCAGTTTGAAGGGATATCAATGATATTCATTACACTGCTAAAGGTTAGTAGGTTGTTTTCTTTGATGCTGTAATCATTTCAATGGCTGCTTTCCATAGGCCAGATGGCATTCCTCATGCTCTTGTTTCTCAGAGATATCTACTCCAAACAAGGAGACCCAAGCTCTCCTTATTTCAGCCATCCCGCAATATCTTTAGAAGATATTTTTCTTGTCCTGAGTCTATTGCAAATATGCCATTCTATTTCTGAATTGCATGAAGTTATTCAGAAATATTACATTTGGAAGGTTTCTAGCAAACGGGATTGTTTTCCTTTGATGTTTCTAAAAGTATTGACATGGAAACTTTCAGCACTGAAACACAGAAACTGCTATTTGCAATAGTAGAACCTGCAGTGTTTCTGTCACTCTGTAAACCTTTATGCAACTTAGTAACTGATGGTTTGCATGTGATTTGTTTCCAGAATCAAGTGGGGAAAAAAAACAAGCAGCAGAACGAAGTATCCAGCCCTACCTACGTCAAGAGTGAAGATTGAGAGTCTTTTAGGAACAAACAGTAACATTTTTCTTTTTACAGGACTGTTCATAACCTCTCCTGGGTTATAATTAATTTCTGGAAGATTGTGCCACCATGTATTTTATAACTAGATATTTCATTTGCTTTGTATTAATTGATCCTGAGGCTTTTTATACTATTTAGATGTGTGTCTAGTGACCTTTTAGACCAAAACCAGATGGATGAACCCTGAGTAGAGAAACTAAGTGCGTTATCCGTGTCGCTTTTCATTGCAGTGACCATGTGGAGGGTTCCTGTAACAGGTCAATTCTTAGAAAAGGAAGAATGTGAGAAATTGCATCAGAATTAATGCACAGGAAAAAAAAATATGAAAAGGAGGGAAAAAATAACTAGGATCAGAAAATTTTCCCATAAAAGATGAAAAAAAAAATGCAAATATGAAACTTATCATGAGGATTTCCATGTGTTGCCTGTCAGAACAGTAGAAAGGAAAATGCCCTGTGTTAAAATCCAGAGAACACAATTTCAGTTCTGGAAAGAGGCAACAGAAGGGAAGTATGGGGCAGAAGATGAGACAGACATTCTGGTGCAGAGAGAGGTACAAACATAGGAGGTTTGCAGGGAGTGACTTGCCAAGGGAAGCCAAGTACCTTTTTTTACTGCTGCACAGCTAAACTGTAAGCAAGTTTAAGTACAGTCAGGTACATTTTAGAGACATAAGACTAAAAGGAATAATTAAATAAATGTGTAGGAATTGGGTCCATTTGTTGCTTTTACACATAGCAGTCCCTCTACAACTGTCAGCTCAGAAAGACCAAGTTGTTTTCCAGAAGAGTGGTTTAAAGTTGGGAACAAACTGAGCTTCCAGTGTGAAGAATAGATTGCTTGTGTTCCTCATATTGATAAGTGCCTGGCATTGCCACATGGGCCACATACATACAGTGAAAGCTTACTGATAATACAGAATGGCATTCTAAATCTGCTTTTTGTAAAATTTCGTCTGATATTTCTGGTAAAAGTATTAATAAATATCTCTTTTCCATCTAAGTTAAGATATATAATTAGCAAGTCCTGCTCTTCACAGATCTCAAAACACAAGACAACAATCCATGTAATAAATCAACCCCGGTCAGCTCCTATCAGGTGACTTTGCCTTAAATGCCTCCCAGCTGTAGCACAATGCCTTAAACAGAGCAAGTAGTTTTAACAACAGCTAGAACTTTTTCCAGTGCAAGTTCCAAAACTGAAAAATCCTATTTAATAAACTTGAAAGAGAGTCTATATCAAATAGTTCCTTGAATTCCCTCCTGATTCCCAGATGAGACAAAATGTCTCACTTTCAAATTATTCAATTGCTTCACCTTTCCCTCATTTGCATGACTTCTGTGCTTAGTTAGGAAGCTGAAACTTAAAATTAAAAATAAAGAAAAATCTTGAATTTACTCTTTTCCTCCTGAATAAAACCTCTCTTGCATAATCAGCCCATTTCCCAGACATTTAATTTAATAGAGAAGTTGCTTCTTTTTTGGATTTGTGTTTCTTTGTATTGCTTTGATTTAATGGAATATTTATTTACTCCAATGTACTTTGTAACTTCTTTCTTCTGAAATAAAAAAGACAAAACTATTAAAGAAAAAAGAAAATAATTGTAAAGCAGCCATCTCCCAAAACCTTTTCCTTCTTTCCCTGCCTATGTATGTATAATAGTAAAAGCATCCCCACCAAGAATACTACATTTCAAATTGAAAACACTGGAAAAAGTCCTACTGGAAGCCAGCAATGCAGTAGGTTTGAAAACAAAGGAAACAAAACAGAATGGTTGTTATTAATTATTAATCATCAATAAAATGTACTAGCATTAAAAAAAGGTACAAAGCAAAAGGTTAATACCCACATTACAATATTTATAATGCCAGTGGCTGATATTGGACACTGAAGGAATCAATCAAATAGGCAATGGGGTCACAAACATAAGAACATGCTCTTAAAAACAAATTCTGAAAGCAAGGCATATGCCAGGTGCCTTATACAGGTAGTAAAAATATCCATTCATAGAATTAATACATGCTTCTAAATTTTTAATTCTACATTTAAAACAGAACAGAATTGCATGGCCTGTAATCAAAGAAGATGCATGGCAGCATCTGAAAAAATTTAACAGTTTCAAGTCAACAGGCACAGAAAATTAGCTGAGAAACTCTCTGAACTACTGTCAATTTCTTTGTACAAGCCCAAAAATCTAAGGAAACCCCAAGCACAAAATGTTCCCAGTGTTACTACAATGTTTTAAGCAGTAAAAGTAGTGGCTAGGGAATCAGAAACTGGTCAGCCTTCTGCAAAGCCTGGAACAGATAACTTGTTCTGGGCAATACAGATTCAGATATCATCAATGCCAGCCAGCAGTCAAAATATAATAATTGATGTTTTCCTAGCAAGCTGGTCCTGTTAAAAGACTGTTCTCTTTTCAAAAATTGCACAGCAGTTTGATAAACACAGATGTGCCAGTGCAGTCCACCCGGACTCCTCCAACCTACATGACTTAAAACAAAAACTTGCTTGGATGATTGAAAAGAGCATTTCTTAGTTTTTAAACTTTCTAAAGCAACCTCAGACATCAAACACTAATGTCAAGCTGCAAATGTTAGGAGACATTCATTCCAAGAGAAATCATCTTACAAAAAGTGTTTGAAATACACTGGAAAAATGTAGTAATAAGAAAGGCAATTGCAGAAGCTGCCTACACACCCAGGAAATTTTTTTTTTTTCAGGAAAAATGTGTTGTTTTTCCATTTAACTTGATGTCCTGTCTCATTAATAAAGCCACCCTTGAATATTCATTTTCATGGGAACACTCTGCCTGCTGTTGAATATGCAACACACATCATTTTGCCTTTCTAGCTGGAACTGTCTCCATAAACCTCAACTTTCATCTGTTTTATTGACCTCCTCCTGTTATTCAAACACCAAGAGTAAAGATAGTTTAATACTGCCACATAATTTGTGGTGTCATTCTGCCAAAACTATGCTCCCATTACAGAACAACCCAGGAACACAGCTATAATGGAAAAATAACAACCCACCAGGCTCAAGACACAGACACATTCAGCAGATGCTAAGTAACACCATCAGCTTCTAAAAGTCAGCATCTGCACAGAAGCAGCAAAAGATCCATGTCCTCTTTCAATTTCTCAGAATAATATTTTAGGTGGCAGTGATTTATTTCCTCTCACATATTCAAGCTTTTTGCCCTCTCACATTACATATTAACATTTCAATAAAAATATAATAATAACTCAGAGGGTCTGAACTTGATGGATGAGGATGCAAAGAAGGGTGAAAACGTGAATGTAAATGTGCCTTTGTGCTAATCTGCTACTGAACAACCAATTTAAAGGGGTATGGTCCAAAATTGTGAAAAGAATTGAATTTCAATAGAACTAAGTATCTCTGACACTTTAGAAAATATATTCTTTTATGTCAATGGGGAAAGTAGGTATTTCCTGTGCAATGTAACTGTCCAAAATATACCATTCATTAATACCAAGAGAATATGGCAATGGCAAACTGAATGCTTACTCAAATAAGATTTGGACCCCTTGTCTTTTTAAAAGTAAATACATATTTTGGTGCTCTTACAAGCAGAATTCCAAGACCACCAGTATGTTGGAAAATATATTTCCTTCCAGAAATCTCTACCATTATTTTAACAGCTTTCAAAAACACTAAATCCATCTCAGGCTTGCAGCCCAAGTTCTGCAGCCTCTTTTTTTGAATGCATTGAAATTGCAATGATAATCATGTTATAGTTAAATGAAAAACAGGGTCACATTATATTAATGTTACCAGCTTTAGTATTCAGACTTCTTGCACTATTTAACCCTTTTGACTGTATACTTATAATTAAGTAATTTTTATCTAATTGCTCCCTCACACATAAAGCACAGTAGCATAAAAACTGATACAAATATATTTAGCCTGAATAGGAAGTTATTGCATGACATGAATAAAACTGGTATCTTCAGATTACTGAAAGTTATTGTAACGTATATACAAAAAGAATAAATAAAATTTTAACATAACACTTACTTTCTTCTGATATCTCAAGATACAAAAAAACCCAATTAACCTGCACTTCATTTTTTAAAGAAAAAAAGAGTCCTTCTGTTGGATAAGAGGGCATTTGGGGTCATGCTGGCAACCAGAAAGTGGAATGGAAGGTCTGGAATTCTGCTGCAGCTGCTGTGGGCACAAAGGTAATGCAGAAGACATTCTCAATAACTCGAGTGCTGACAGTGCATTTCCAGATTTATATTTATAGTATTTGCACTATTAAAAAGAACAAAAATATATCTTGATTCCTAATATATTTTGCTACCCCACAAATATGGGTCTTTATATATGTCTGTGATTTAGGTGTTTCAAATGTTTTAAATGGGATTTATATTGAGATCTACCAAACTGAACAAAGTAAACTGTGCAAAATATTCCAAAAAGACAATTCAAAGAGTTTACACAAAGCTTGAGAAACCAAAGAAACCCACAAATGATAGAACTAAGAAACAATGGTTGAACATAAATAGAATGAGATCTGAAACAATAATAACTTTATATCAGTTTACAATGCACTTTATTAAATGCACATAATGTTAGAACTAATGTGGTATTTTTCTTCAGATTAGATTTGCTTTGTAGATCGCAGGACTCAGCTGGGTCTGAAGAAAATCAGCTCGCTAAATTTAAGTTGAAAACATTTAAAGCAGCAAATCTTGGGTCTAATACATGTCAGAGTGGATAAATTCAAAGCTAGAGTGTCTCAGTCTTCCAGCATGGCTTTAGCTCTGACTGATTCTACCAATGCACATACACAGAGTGAAAGGGATTCAGCCTGAACACACTGGGTCATTTTTCCATTTGGACATCTATTATTCAACATACAATATGTGTCAAAAACACTGTCAATCTTTCAGATAGATAGCTGTTACTTTTTAAAAATATGTAAGTATTTAAAGCTATCAAACAAGTCAAGTAAAAGGACAGACAGTAAAAATACATGGTCAGAAAAAATCACTGCCTCATACACCCATGATATTATCTTACTTTCATTAAAACTAAATTAAAGTGAAACTTTTTTCTAAGTCTTAGTCTAAGCAATACTAATAGGCCTCAGCCTCACTATTTTTGCAATCATTTTTCCCAGGAGAAAGTGGGTTGGGTTGGGTTTTTTCTAATGAAAAATATATTATTTCACCTAAAATTAATTTAGAGTTGATTGATGGGAAAATTAAACCTTGGACAGAAAGCAATTGTGTAGTATTTTTTAGCCAATAGGGAAACGCTCTACAAAATTATGGAGGGCAGAGACAGCTGTTGCTGTGGAAACTGTTTTGCAACCTTAAATGTAACAGCAAGTACCAGGTGTCTGCTGTAATGAGGCTGTAAGGTAATTACAAATTATAAATAAAGTTTGCTGCCAAACTGGTATAGCAATAAGGGTGGATTTAAACTGGTATGATCTCAAGACCTAAAGGACAAACTGTCTCTGGATAACAGGCTGGGGAGAAGGTGCAATTTGGTGGTGCCAACACAAAGCTCACAGGCACTTGGCACTGCTGGACGGGTCCCTGCTCCCACCCCAATGCCCAGAGGAAGGATCCAAGCTGGGCTGTGTGGCAGGAGTTACAGAGCAGAGTGCATGGCCAGCAAAGGACACATCTCTGGGACAAACAACACACAGCACAGCCACCAGACTTAGCCTTTAGTCACTCTCCAAGCTGGAGAAACCCCAGCTCCACACCACAGCTCAAGGGAAAGGGAAGCACCTCCATTTGAAGGAGCCCAGCTGGAAGGGCCATTGCCAGCTACACACACGCATTTCCTTCCAGCACTGACTCAGCTTCTTCAGAATGCTCACAAGTAGTAACAGATACTTTCCCCCTGTATCCCGACAGTATTATATATCAAAATTAACCTGCTGCTTTTCTGGGTTATTTGAGAAGACTATGATACATTTATTCCTGCATTCAAACGATGGACTTCAATTTCCAAAGCTCCAGTTCTTAAAATGCACTTTACTAACTGACACTATGGAAGCTACTCACATTACCATCGCTGAGTCAGAGCCCAGATCTGGCCTTGTTGAGAAGTCAATCTAATTTTCTTTAGATTAGGTAATTTTTGGTAGATACATCTCTACAAACTTTGCCTCGAAGAAGATTCTAAGAAATTCCTCTTCTGAAATTTATCTGATTTTCCACCAGACACTTTTGGGTTTCTTAGGTCCTTGGGTTTCTTTCAGTGCTCAGAAGTTCTGAACAGGTACATGGTAATAGACCCATCTCAGAGCCACCTCCAGGGGAAGAAAACTGTTGCTTGGGGTTTGGTTGCTGGCTGGGGTTAAACCACGACCCTCTAACACTGACTTTATCTCTGCCAAGGGCATCCCACTCCAGGAAACGAGAACGAAGGGAAGCTCAGTCCCACCTGTCTGCACACACAGCGGCACAACTGGCCGTGTAACCAGTGTGGGGATGACCTTAAGGGATGACTCCTCACATGCCAGCAGTTACAACCTCCTGGGCTTACTCAGGCATTTCTAAGCCAACATAACATTAATGATTTGACATGGAAAGAGATCCTTTGTAAAAAACAAACCCACTTATGCAAGAGAAAATTGTATTCTTCAATACAGATTTTCCCAGCATTCCCACTTGCTATAGGGAGTTTCTGGTTGCTGATGAAATTCTTTTCTCATTATAATCACATGAACTCCAAACCCCTCAAATGATTGCATTTATTGAAGTCCATGTGACTATTTTTGGTAGGTTAGTGCATAAGAAAAGCCCTGGAAGTCATGCCTTGTATTCCAGACACAACACCAATGAGTCTGACTAGACCTTTATAACACAGTATCAGAAAGTCAAGTAATGGCAACCTTGACAAAGAGCCAACTCTAAAAAAAGCAAAAGCACATTCATCTGTGCCTGTAGTGCTGGGGGGTTGGAAGGAAGGGAGGAAGAGGTGCAGTGGAGCATAGTCATTTATCTCAATTATTGTCTGCGTTTCCTAAATCAGTTTTGACAAGAATTACATTTCATAATATCCATTATTCTCTCAGCCTTATTGGTTATGGTTCTCTCTCTCCACATTAACAAGTTCATTGATGTCTCCCTAAACCACATCTCCTGCTATCACTGCTGAAGAACAAGCCCTGGGCTCAGTGGACCATCAACATCCACACACTGTGTTCTCACAAAAGGGCCACAAGGGATTCCTTTGCCCTTGAGCACGGAGCACCCCTAAGGGAAGATGTTTGTTCCTCTGGGTCCCAGGCCCAGCCAGAAGGCTTTATCTGCAAACAATTCATATGATTTTAACAGTGCATAAACATGTAACAATAGAAAAACATCAGGAATAGCGTAGAGGTGACTTCTTCCTAGGGAATTTTCTTGAAAGAGGAAGAAATGGTTTCCAAATTGTGCTGTAAGTTGTTAAAAATATTATCATACTTCAAATACATGATGACCCTTTCTTGCTATCTTTGCTCTTAGTTGAGTTATGGGACTCATAACTCAATAAAGAACTCATCAAACTCATAAACTAATGCATATTTGATTGCTTTCATATACAAAAAAAATAGAACATTTTACGTTTTCAATATTGGTAATTGACAGAACCCTAACCTAAAGAGAATTATATTAATGAGGCTACTTTGCTAAATGAGACAATATATCATTCTACTGTAATGCTATCAGGAACACAGCAAGAGAGAAACTTTGATTTCACAATGGGTAAAATATCATTTTTAAAAAAGGCTTTGATTCTTTTTTTTTTCTTATGCAAAAAGAGAAAGATCTCCCAGCACAGTGTATATTACAGTAGCACCATGAATATTAAACCCTTTGGTTTAATGCAGCTATTACTTTTGTTCTCTTTCTCTGTCTTTCAACCTCTTACCTTGTGGAGGTCCATCCTGAAATAAAAATACTAACAACAACAATTCCACAAATTGCTTTGCCTTTAACCTGATATTTTTGAAGAAAGAAAAGCTATATCCTTCTCTTAACCTTTCTATACTGTAAATATTCAAGCATTACCATGATCAGAACATCTTCAATGACAAATCATTTTTTTATTTATTTAACCCCTACAGGGAAGAGCCTTTTTTCTGCCATTGGGTTTTTCATGTTGAGAGGCTAGAACACGAGAACAGGCACAGCTTTATGTCCAGCTGGTAGAAATATCAATTTCTCTTTCTAACTGTATCAGGTGTCATGCTCCAATGAATGAGAGTGAAAAGACTTTTCATTTATTGGACAGTTTTCCATTTGTTTTGTTATCTATTGATATTTCAATAGATCTCCAATGTTTTACTTCCAAAATATTGTCACTAAATAAGAACAAATTATGGCTGGTCCTGCCTTTGTTTCACTGCCTTTCAGAGAGAGAAAGATTTTTAAATGTACTTCAGGAGTTTTAGGACAGAATGATATTGATCAAAATTATTTATATAGAATAATTAAGTTGAGCAATAGATCAAGAATTCAGATCATTATTGGTGCTTTAGAATAACCACAATAAATGGTGAGATGGCCACCTGAGAGACCAAAACTGATAGCAAGTAACATATTGGAAGCACTAAATATCATGAAGTTCAACTACATCAGGAAGATTAAAAGGGATCTGCAGAAGGAAGATTATGACTTAATTTCTTTTCCTCTTCACTAGTGAAATGGTAAATATAACAATGAACTACAACAGAGAAGTACCAGAACCTCTGGAAAGAATCTGATGCTTCTCTACCCAAAAAAAACCCACTTACAGGACAGAGGTCATCAGCCAGAAAAAGAAACTTTGAGAAGCATTAAATACAACACTAAGGACAGAAATTTTCCTGGAGCAGAAACAAACAAAACCATGAACTGTATCTGTGTTGAACATGGCTAACATGACACAAAAACCATTTTCCTTTATCAGTTTATAAATAATGATACCACGTAGTTCTGCAAAAGAAACAGCTTTTTTATTTAGAGGATGTCTTCTGTATAGTTCATAGACCGTGCTTCAACACTTTCATGGTGCATTCAGAATTATGCATTCAGAATTATCAGAATTATTATGAATGGAGAGGACATTTCTCAGCTGCTTGCAATCATGTTTTCCTGTGTCCTCATTAGCTCTTATGAGCCTGTGCAAGATACTTTTGGAAAGATCACAAAGTTCAATATCCAGTCTTTCCCTTGGGACATTTCTGTCACTTAGTTATGAAGCAATTCTCATAATTAAATTCACCAGAAGACATTCAGATTTGTATGTCTCAACCCATATAAATTTAAAATATAAATAGGAAAACATTGCAGCATTCTGTGAGTCCTCCAGCTTCTTATTCCTCTTGGTTCCCTTTCTGGACTTCAGAGTTCTCTGCTAGTCTTAAAGGCTCCCACATAGATGACAGTTTTCCTCCTAAACAATCCGTGTCCTAGACATTCACTGGTTCATCAGCTACAGCTTGATTTAGATTTCATTTTAGTACTGTATTTGCTAAAACCATTTCCTCAATGGGAACAAATTTTTCCAACAGAGAAAGAAAAGTCAGTTCAAGGGAAAACTTGCAAAGTATAGTAAGCAAAATCTTTTCAAAATCAGAATGTCAGACAGAACTGCTTTTTGTAGACGACATGACAATAAAACTCTAAAATGTAAACCTAAATAAATCTATTTCAGCAGTACTGCACCCTTAACAAGAAACTCTGTATAAAGCAGCACATTTCACAGCCCTGCCCTTGCCATACTTCCTCCCTTCTTATGTCACACTACTTAGACTTGCTGAGTTTTATTATAGAAGAAAAAGATCCAAAAAGCATATGCATACAGAATCATGAATTTCTCTCACATGAACGATGTTCCTCATGATTATTATTCATGATTCCAGGCAGTCACACACCAAGATGTGGGTAAAAATCCATGTCCATGATCACCAATCACAGCAAAAAGACCCCAGAAATTATCCTGAATTGACTTAGATGAGTCAACCAGTTGGTAGCATTTCATGCAGCAGAAAATTCTGGTTCACTGATTATTGGCACAAAGTTCTTGAACAATGAAGCTGGAAAGAGAATTAAGGGTAATCTGGAAACTCCAGTTAAACCAGAGAAATACTTTCAGTTATATGTTTGACATCTAGTTTGCTTACTGTCTCCAGAACTGGAAGTTAATGACAGTGGCATGGATGAAATAAATAGTGCCTTGTATTATTTTACCTGCTAATCTAACTCCATTGAAGCCAATTAGTTAAAATAATATGAATTTGCTCCAAGGCTTTTATCACTTCAGCCTTGTCTTTTTTAATAAATCAAACATTATTAATAAGAGAATTCAATAAAGTTGCAGTTATAGTTGGGATATATTAAAAATAAACTCATGTGATACCAACAGACAACTCACAAGTTGGTTTTTTCACTTATAAAATGCATAGCACCATGACAGACAACCAAGAGAATAAAGCAAAATGAAATTCAAGGAATGACATTTGAATTTATAGATTTGGGAAATCTATAAAAGAGGTTTTATGCACATAGTGATACACAGAAAAAATTCTTGCACTACTTAAATTAATTAACACCAAAAAAATTTATAAGGTTATGACTGAAAAACTTGAAGGTATAACTGAAACGATACTAGCATTGTTTAGTGATTATAAAGGTATAAATATTCTATTATTCTCCCATGAAATAGAAAGAAAAAAATGTACATCTGAAAAAAATAATCATGAAAAGGCATTCACATAGACAGAATCTGCTGTAATTATGACTATCCCAGACGGTTGGCTGCTGGGCAGAGGTGGCTCCCCTACAATTACTAATAGTCATGAAAAGATTAAATGCCTTCAACTGCTATTTCTAAGTTTTAGTGATATTTTCCAGTTCAGGTCTTTTTACCACTCTTAAACTCTAAGAGATCAGTGGAAAAGGGAAACCTCAAACATTAGGTCTTTGACCCAAATGGCTTGCAGGTTGTTAGAATATCAGAAGTCTACAATGGTGGGTACAGTACTGTTCCTCTCAAAGAGTACCTGACAATGAAAGTTTGATGGCATTCAGAGCTCTCACAAGAAAGTTCTGTGTGAGGACTTCAATTCTGCCTTTAAAAGTGCCACAGTCAGCACCACCCCGGGGGCGGGCAGGGAGGGAGAGCTTCGCTAAGCTTTGTGTTGAGATGAATAGCAAAGAGTGTGGTACCTCCCCCAGACAGACAAGCTCATTAGTCAGAACAGCTCAGCAAAGCAGCGCTGTTTTAAAGTTCAGTGAGCCTGAGCGATGGTCAAAACAGTGTGGAATCACCACGATAACAAAGAAAGATGACCTGATTCAAGCATGCCTAGACAACCTGTCCAAGCTCAGAACCTCCAGTGGCTCAGCCCCTGGACAAGGTAATTGCTCTGCCAAGTGGCTGAACAGCAGCCAAGGCCTGCAGCCTTTCCTGCAGAGGGGCTGTACTGCAGTTGGGAGCTGGATTTGCTTTGCCCTTTAATGTGTAACTTCTAGTAATGCCTTCAATGAAGATCTTTCAATAATTATCATTGTAGATTTCATTCCCTTAGCCCAGAGCATAAACCCGAAATTTCTTCAGTCATTTTCATCTCCGAATTTCATTAACCTCCACTGGGAACATAGTTTTCAGTAATTCCGTTCTGCAAAGAGGGTATGGACCTGCAAGACTTCCCTCCTGTCCTTATCCAAAACACTTTCATGCAAGACACAAAAAAATATTATTGGAAGTATAGTAATGTATTTATCTGAATATTTTCTATGTTTCCTACAGCTATTTTTCCCACCTACAAAATGGTTTTTCCACTCCAACAAATTCCACAAAGATCCAATTAACTCCATTTAGCAATTACTACTTCCTTGACCTTTCTTACTTGAATTAACTTCTCCTGGTTTAGTTTGCATTTTCATATGCTAAAACACCTAGGAGGTATGCAGTAGTGGCTATAAATAGCCACTTGCAATTATTATTTCTCTGACCTTTTCGTCTCATATTCTTGCAAGTGTTCCCTGTCAGGGGAGCCAAATGACAATTTTGTCAATAGTTTTTGGAAACACTCTCTTCTCTCCTTTATACTCTTCTGGTTTTCATACACAAAAACCCCATAGCTTCCAAATTATAGCTTATATACATATCTTTATTGTAGACAACTCCACACAATTCCCCCATCTTTGCTCTTTTTCCACCCTACTGCTGTCTTTCTAGCCTTTCCAACCCTGTTTTTTAAGTCCAGAAAGTAATAGACTCACCTGATTTATTTAATTTCTATTTACAGAGACTCAGTGTATGCTGATTTTTAAGAAAATGTTCCTTCTTTGGTTTTCTAAGAAAAAAAATCACTTTAGATTTTAACATTCAAGTGCCTTGGACCTGAAGTGCACAGAGAAATGAGTGAAAATCGCTATCCCTCCAACTCTTGCAAGAGGATCTTGTGTGAGGAAAAGACCTGAAAGCCATATCTTGCAATTACAAGTTCACTGCTTTAAAAATATATAATACATATAAAACCTTGAAATAAACCAGTGTTTTCAGCTGCAAGCACTACCTAATTTTTCTGACTTCAGCACAATAAAATGTAATGGTGGAATATTCCTGATAAGAGCTTAAAAACAAAGGAGTAACGTTATTTGCAACTGTTTATACACAGAGTTATAGAGCGTAACTCTTGCAAACTTAAGCATCAAAACATGTCCCTGCTACAAAGCTCCACTACACACACTTGTCTGTTTTAGTGGAAAGCTTATTCAACATTTGAGGCATAAAGGGGCCATCAGTTTTAAACCACTTAACATGTTTGGAACAGTCCGTGGAAGCAGCAGTCAGAAATAAGCACTGTAGGTGAAACTGAGAGAACTGAGGTGAGAATGAGGACACTTGCAGGTTCAGCCCGAAAAAGTTGAGTGAGGATTTACTTACGCATTCCCTTGTTCTTTTATGACTCCATTAATTCAGGACACACTCACACAAAGGGCTGTAAAACATGTCAGTCCAACCAAGGATGGCATCTGCCCAACAGAGGTTTGTGTGGGAACCTGAGGGTTTAGTCTGGTGATCTGTGGACCCCCGGCAGGGGCTCTGCAATATTTATGAAAGTCTGCAATATATAACTAAGAGCAGAAACCCCATTATCAGCAGGTTTAAACTTGCAACACAAGAAACTCAATTCAACCAATAGTGGTCCATAAGTGAAAAAAGATTGAAAGCTACCAATACATCAGGCAAGGATCCTGCTGTAGGTCACAACTGATCAAATATAACCCTTTTGCCATTAATACCATGGCTGTAGTCTATGAGGAGATGACATATCAGAATTTGCCTTTAAAACTGTCCTGATTTTTGTCAATATGTACTGAACAGTTCAAGTGACATCAGCCACATGCTAACCTCTATTACATTCATTTAAACTTATAAGTGCTCTGCAGGATGAACACATGATGAAATTACCATATTTGCCATGCTGCTTAAGGGGGGGGAAAAAAAAGAGGTTACAGAAAATAAGATCTATATTTTCTTTTAAAGCTCTGCAGCTGACAGTCTAATCTTGACAAAAATTACAACAAATGTTTGAGATGTTCTGCAGTTTAATTTTATGTCTTCAAACCTCTGATCTAAGTAAAAACCTACACAATTTGGAATTCTTTTAAAATTGCTTCTAGCACCCTTCAGAGAGCAACATTTCCCATAGAACCATACAGACTAATGGATAATGGCCTTTTTTCAGTAAGACTGCACATCAAGTCTATTGATAGAAGATACTACAAGAAACTCAGATTTGAATTCCCACCTCAGCTGGTCAACAAATACAGCAGGATGACAGTTTACTGATCCACATTCACTCTAGAGAACACCAGAAAGGATTTAAACATTCTGCAAAATTGATTTAAGGATACTTTATAATGAAGGCAACTTCTATATTTCTTCAATTTTGCAGGGCTTTTAAATTCACATCTGTTTATTGTACAAGTTTTTTTTTAATTTCTGTTCTCAAATCCTATAGTAGTGAAATAATCTGAAAGGGAATCTTCCACAAAACCAGAAATGTTAGATGGATTTATGCTAGTGATTCATAGAAATGTTCCTTTTACTGAGGGAGCAAATAACCAACAAGATCTTCTGGAATACATCAAGACATGACATTCTGCCTAAGGAGTAAAGCCTAAGTCTTTGCCATTTTCTCATCATTAAGATTTCATAGAGCCATTTGTAAAAGTCAGGGACACCAGTCCTTGCATACTGGCTGAACTCCAATTTTTGCAATTACTGCCCAACAGCTTAAATTCTCCTATGACTTTGAAGTGTCTTCCTGTTCCTTGTATAAAAACCCTACCACATTTTTCTCTGAGAGTACCTCTGCTTTTTGTGGTTCAGACTTGTATACCCTGACTTCTAGACCAAAATTAACTTCACTGTTCTGTACGCATCTCACTACTGGAAAGGCCACAATGTCTCTTGATGCATAACATGTTCTGATTTCTCTCTGAAATATGGCCCATGAAGTGCCAGAAAAACCAGGAGGTGCTCTCAGTCACACTCAAATGATTTTCATTTAAAAAATGGGTTAAATTTACTCCTAATGGTTCAGTCCAGGGAAGCAGGACTCTAAATTGCTGGTCAAAGACACCATAAAGAAAGTAAACACTCTGAGGTCTGTGAAGCTTAATTCCTAGAGTGTGAAGGCATAGAGAGAAATTCTGGTTATAAGATGTGAACTGCAAATACAGCTGTTACTAAGCATTTTTTTCTTTGTTTTTTCCTTCAAGCCTTATGAGTTCCTGTTGTTGTTTTGAGATTTGTATTTCCTCTGTCCATCCTTCCAGTCTCCTTCATACGGTTGCTTTAAAAATCCATGTACAGTGGCAGGCCTTGCTGCTGGTACAGAGAGCTTTGGAATCAAAACTCTGAACTCTCCTACTCATAACAAAAATACACGCAAATTGGACATAATTCTATTTATCAGGCTTGTGCTTTTGTTTGGGTTTTAATACTATATATAATAAAAATAACACCTGTCACACAGAATTCTGCAAAAATAAGAGAACCGCAAGAAATACTGTGAAATTCTACTTTACCCTTTGACCCCACCACAGACAAGGCCTGGATAATCCCCACATGCTGCTGGATTTCACTGTAAGGTTTTAATTTGCAGATAGTGAAATTGAAGTTGCTTAGATTTGATGCAAATCCACTCTACTGAAACACCTCTGCTTAGATCTCAAATTCGTTTTTTCCACACAGCAATAACCCACTTTGCTAGAGCAAGAGCCCTTTCATTTATGAATGTGAAAAGTTCAACTAATATCTAGCTCCTCTGTGAGGGAAATAAATGATTTACAGAAAAAAAAGTATTGTAAAAATATTAAAGATTACACTCAACTGCTTTGAATAATATCTCACAGCATGTGAAGTCTTCTCTGCAGTCATCAGAACTACTCCCAGCACAAGAAAGGGTCTGAGCTTGAGGCGATTCTACAAGGCTGGCCAAGGTCATAGAGCACATCTGTGACCAAAATGGGCAGACAGCCCAAAGCTTTTCCAACTCCTGCCTCCGATGCCTCCTCTCACAGTGACATTCAAACTTCAGAGCTCTTTAAAATATTGATACAGTACATTAATTTCTAAAATATTTGGGATAATGTATATTGTCTAACGGTATGCATACAGAATAGAATTCTGGAGACTTCTATACAGCAAGGAGAAAGGCCATTCATAGGGGGCACTGGAGTTAGAAGCAGTACCTCTGCTTAGCTACAAATGGCTCTCTGTCCCTGTCCTCTTAATACCAGAGAGCTTGACAAGGCCATTTGAGCAAAAGAAGTGACCTCAGGGCAGACAGCATGTTTGTGGCAGGGTCCGTGCAGCCCTCACAGGGGCCTGGGAAACACCCACACCCACGGACAGAATGGTTGCAGAACACCACAGGAGTCTCTCTCCAGCCACACATTAAAGTGTTCTCCTTGACTCACTATTTTCTCAGATGTATACAGCTAAAAAGAGTTATAAAGAAAAATTCTTATAGAATTCCTTTAATGCTACTTGAATGCACAATTTGGAGCTATCTGATGCTAGAGCCATACCAACTTCTTCACCTTGAAATGTCACTTTGTATCTATTGCAGTCTGATGCTTTGGCTGATGACCAGATGCTTCTTGCCAGCTGCATCCACTGTTTGCATCTTAGTTTTCACCTTTTAACTTCACTTCTTCCTCTGCAACCATAACCTCAAGCAATGTTTTTCCATGGCATCCAGTGCTGAAATAATATTGGGATTTCTTGCAACTTTCTCCCTGGTATAAATATGTCCCACAGCCCTCTGCCTTTGGTGCTTTTAGACAGCAACATCAAGGGAAGGACACTGCAG
Source organism: Nicator chloris (assembly GCA_013400495.1). Classification (NCBI taxonomy): domain Eukaryota; kingdom Metazoa; phylum Chordata; class Aves; order Passeriformes; family Pycnonotidae; genus Nicator; species Nicator chloris. The sequence goes on from WAAE01012721.1 coordinate 62,461, forward strand.
GCAGAATAACAGCCCAGACACCTCCTTCTGCTAACTGCAGGCAAGAGGGAAAGAGCTCATAAACAATGTGTGCCTGCTAAGCCAGAGTTATTGTGAAAAGCTTTTTATTCCCACTGCTGAAAGATGAGCAATTCTGGCATTCTCTCGAGAACATTAACAGCTGAAGAGCAACACAAAGAAACCTGTCAAAACAGCTGACTTAAACAATTTTTGCAAAATAAGTCCCCTCTCTCCACAGTTCCTTGTGCTGGTAGCAAGTGCAAAGAAGGTTCCACAACTAAAGTTGCTACAGAGTAAAATACATGGAACGTTACTCAACATTTCTCTAAAGGCTGCCATATGGAAAGACACAGAGCTATTCTCTTTCATGGACTCTCTGGGAAGCTTCCATCTTTTATAAGAAATTCCTGGGAGAGGGCATCCAAGAAAGGAGCACCTGAGAGCACTCATTACCTGCCAGTAACCTCAGCTGCTCTGAGCATGCTGCTCATGGTATTGTGTGCTCTGTTCTCCCTGCCAGCTCCACAAGCTGAAGACAGTACCATCCACCCCATGCTCCTACATCAGCATGTAAGAATTTTTCATATTCTAAGACAGTCTCACTCAAGGACTTTGTTGCCAGAAGATATTTTCTTCTGCAGTTTTACACAGGTGATGTGTTTCCTTCTAAAACTCTCTTATAAGGTACAGTCTGCCTCAGTCATGATTTTGTTTCCATCTTTGACATTGTACACTGACATATAAACCATAAAAAAAAAAAAGACCATATTTCTGTGGCATTAACCAGCAGTACTGGCAGAATGATGGGTAACTTAAAGAACATTGGCATAGTCGTGTTAATTTGATTCATAAAGGTAATTGCTACTAATCAATTATGTAGTGAATTAGATACTTCTACAACCAGGCTCAGTGAAGGCCCCTTTATTATCTTTGGCATTTGCAGCAAAAAGCACCAGCACTACGTGTTCCTTATTCCCATCAGTATAACTTTAAATCCTCTTGGCTTTCATAAAACAAAAGCTATCATGTCAGCACCTCTGTGAACCTGTGAACAGCAACGTGAGTGAGCCTGCAGTGCCAGGAGTTAAGAGCAAATCTTCACAAAGACAATTCAGGCAGAGCTCACCTCAGCCACACAGCAGCTCACTGGGTGTCTCCCTTGGTTACAGATGGTTTATTTCAGAAAATTGTCAATGGAGATAACCCAGATAACCCTACCTCACGTGTCAAAAGGAAGGGTATCTAAAAAAACCCAACATAATACTCTTATCTAAGTATGAGACGACAATAATTGTACCCATCTCAGCACTATTCAGAACACAAAAGAATCAAAGATTCACTAAATTAAAACTGACTCTGATTTCATTCATACAGAATAGCACTATTGTTAGCTATGTTAAACATCATAATTCAATACATTAATTATTAATTTAATAAATTCAAATTAGCAGTCTCAGAGCAGATAAAGGTCAGTAATTTAGCAACTAAATCCAAGCAAAAATTAAGCAAAGAAATGAAATGCCACAGTTCAGACGAAAGCTCTGTGTCACTGAAGTGAGCTGTGCTCCCCGGGCTGTGCCAGGCACTGCACTCTGGAAACGTCATTATGTAACCATGCAGCTCCTCACCTGCCGGGCAAAAACGCACCCGAGGGAACCTTTGGGCAAAACTCCGTCACGACGAATATACGCAATCACTAATTACATCTTGCGTATTTCTAGACCTTTGGAACATGGCCACTGTTTCTGAATAGTCTGCAGTACACCACAGCATATAGAAGTGTCAGAGGTTGAAACTATTGTTCTCAGAAAATAAGGCTGTTTATATTACTTTCATTTTCTTTTCGAGTATTTATAACTATGCCACTAGTACACTGTAGTGAGGATGAATGGTCTGTATTTCATATTGATCTCAGGCAACTCAGCAAAGGCTTTCTTTAATCTATAATTAAAAATTAAAACCTTTAGGGGAGCTATTCATCTGACAGTCAGTTTTCTTCTTGCTGCCCTCTGCCAGTAATTAAGCTCTGCCAGCACTTTCAATTTTTTAAGGACTTAGTTTATTGCAACTTTCTCCATATTTGTTGACACAAAACACCAGAGGCTGATGTGACGCCAACAACTTCCATTTAAAAATAAACCCACAGACTAATATGAAAAATGCATTTGAAATACTCGTATTACCAAGCTGTATTCTGTGAAAAACTGTACTGCATATCCCCCTTCATTACACTGGACCTATTACAAGTAATAGTTACACTTTGCAGAATTAAGAATGTGGATTAGGCCACTTGCAATTCTATTTTGTTTGTTTAAAACTGCCTGGTTTCACCTCAGAAATTCAATCTACCTGATGGATAATGGGAAAGGACAGATCCCACAAAACAGCAAGTTGTCCCATTGTGGTCAGAGACATGTGCTGATCAAGTCTCCATAGGTTTGGACAAGACTACTCCTTCTGTGCTGCCCCAATGGGAGGAATGCTGATACTTGTACTAACCACAACACTTCCACCCAAAGAGCTCAGAGCACTTCTCTAGCGGTGAGTGCCATTTCCACTTCCCATATGGGCCAAGCACTCCCCTGACTAGACTGACACCCCATTCTAGAGAGACAAATGTTTCTGTAGATTTTCACCAAACTTTTCACATTAGACCAGTTAACACACAGAAATGCCATCAGCAAAACACTTCACTAATGTCAAACAAGCAGGGTATTGAACTCCCTTGCTGCCTAAAAAATATTTGACTTTCATCTCTGCTTGTCAAATCAGAAATCATTACTTTACAATAGAGAAATCTAGCAGTTGACACTTTCCTTATTAGAATGGAGGCTTAGGAGGAAAACATGATAAGAACAGCTCTGCAGCAGCACGCCCCTGTGATTAGGAGAGAGGCATGTGGTGCTTGACACTGTGGATCTTGCTGGAAGGAAAAACTACAAAGCAGCTACCAGTCTTCCCTAAGCCTGTCAGCAATTGTAACCATAGGACTTCAAAAACTAGTAGTAAAGAGAAGGTCTGAATAACCTCCTGCTGGGTTACACAGATACGCCAAAAGCTTCTCAATCACTAGAAAAATGCTATAGGAGAAACAAAAATGATTTTAGTTGAACAGCCAGGGATCGTAACTAAAAGCAAGCAAATCACTGCACTACTGCATTTCAGGGAGCATTTAGAATTTTATCCCACACTACTATTTTTTTTTGTCAGTACAGATAAAGAAACATTAAAGAGTTTAGATTTTAACCAGATTTAGAGTGTCAAACCCTGGAGCTAAAATGTTCAATGTCATCAACATTATTCCAATTTTTATAACATTTATTCAAGTGCAAAGCAAAGCTAAAGGCTCTACACTAGAGCAAAATAAAGTAGGTATTTAGAAAAAGTAATTGACATCCTTTTTGCCATACTAAGAGGTTAAATATATCTGCATGTACAACATAATTAGTCAAAACCAATTCTGATATTAAGGAGATAAATATATCTTTGGTATTAATCAGAAGAGCATAGAAGATAATGTGTATTATCCAGGAGGAAAGGCTGCAAGTTTCAAATGTGAGTGCATAGAGGTAAAATAGAAATATGGGGTGAATCTGATGTCTGCCTAATCCCCAGCAGTTGCTTGGCTTATCAGTTCCAATTGAAAAACACAGAGCTGTAGAAATAACTGTTTTGAAAGGTATTTGAATTTCTTATGAAATGGAATGAGAACATGAAAACAAAGGAGCCAAGTAATCTCAGCACAAACCCAAATCCTGGGACATGGACAATGCCCTGAGGATCATAGCCATAGCTCAGAAGAAGTAGTATATTTTCTGCAGAGACTGTTTCTGTTTCAATTCATACCCTTGCATATTTATGAAGCCCAAGACGGAAGTGAAGAATCTACTTTGTGGGAGGGGAAACAGGACACTGGGCCTGCTTGTTTTACCCAGGATAGAAGGATTACAGGAGGATTTCTGTAATCTGACAGTCTGTGCTCACTGACTCTCTAGCTACAGTGGTTAGACATATTTAACCTTCAAACTAGAAAATTACATATCCCAAAGCTCTGTCTCAGTGATTTTTTTCCATCTGAGATCTCTTGCATTGTGCTACTACCTATTTTTCTGAGCTGAAACAATATGTTGTCCTAGATCCTCCCACCAGCATATGCTAGAAAAAGGAAATTAGAGTCATATTAGATATTTTGGCTGTTTGGACATTTCACCAAAGGCAGTTTTTATTCCATTTTCTTCCTTTCTTTTTCAAGAGTGAGTTTCTAAATTGCTGGACATATTAGGATACATATTCTTCTCCTCTGACTGCCATATATTACAAGACCTGACTCGGCCAGTATCTCAGAGCAGAACTGCTTCACCACTTCAAAAGGAGCTAAAGTTTTCCATTTATAAAGCCAGATTTCATTAAAATGAAACATATGGAAAACTAGACCGAGGTAACCTTTTACGGCACGAAGGTGAAGACCTGCTGGAATGGACAGACCAAAATGAAATTACCTGCTTGCCCTACTGGCCTGCTGGAGCACAGCCTGCTCTCCCCATGGCCCTGTTGACCCTCAGCATGTGGCCACAAGGGACCTGGCAGGTTGCCTTCCCACCTCCACGAGCCAAAGCCTTCTCTTCATGCTAAGATCCAGTAGAAACATGACTGGCTCTCTGGAGCTCTCCCAGTAGTAGCTCAGGGAATAGACTAGAGCTGCATGGCCACATGAAAGCATGTCACACTGAAAAAGAAGGAATGCAACACTCATTTCTGTACAGGCCAGGTGTTCACAGAGCAATTAACACAAGTTGTATAAAAGGCATTGTTGCACGGAAAGCAGTACAGCACCCAGCCTCAATTGCAACAAGCATCATTCTACTATGTCATTTTACATTATATTTACTCATGAAAAATGCATGTTTCCATAACCAAAAATATTTTCATAGCACTGCTCTTAATGCTGCTTTGTTTCACTGAACCTGACCAAACAGTTCTGAAGAAATTGCACAGAAGCAGCATTTGTAATTCTGAAATGTCAGTGATGACCTTGTCAGAGCAGGGAAAATAAATTGTGGCTTTATTTTTCTTCTAGAGAACTTCTACATTCTGCTGTTTCAATGCCTCTTTGTATGACTCAATGATCCTTGATCCCAAAGGAACATAAAATTTGGCAATTTTCTTTTCCTTCCTTTTTTTTCTATTAGGTGTTAGTGTGAAGATATTGGATTTTTTCTTTGATCCATCAGAAGAAAATCAATCTTTCTGCAGAAAAACAAGCAGAGAATTGTCTACTGACAATCACTGTTCATTTGACTTTTCCTATTATTTGAAAACTGAAAATGCCTCATTCTACTATAACAGCATTTGTACTAACCCCAAGTAGTCTCCAAGGTTTTCCATTTTCCTACTTAATCTAGAAAATTCCCTTTTCTGTTAGTTCAGGGTCTGTAGCAGTCACACCAAATGTTAAAGCAAATACTGAAGATTTCCTGTTCGGTGATTAAGACATGACTAAGTTATAAATCAACCCTCAGGTGGACCAGAACAGAAAACCTGTATTAGGGAAAAGGCTTTTAAAAAGTATAACTATCAGAGTTGCCTCTGGTGTCCAAACTCAGCCACTTGCACATTCCCAGAACAGACCCTGGCCCAGGAGCTTGCTGTGAGTGTGGCACACAGCAGCCAATGCAGTGTCACTGGTGCTCACTGCTGGCCATATGGATGAGCAGCCCCCTTTGGCATGGCCAGGGTTGTACTGCCCTTTGTGCTCTTCACTGCACAAATGGTTGAGAAATGTGCAGAGGAGACTCTCCTAAGACATCCCAGCCTTCTCCTGCTTTGTTGGAAGTTTTCAAGCCTTATTTCCCACAGTTTCATGTTATTCGTTAGTAAGCATTACCAAATACGTTGAAAAAAAATAGAAAAATATTTTTGTCTGGTTAATAACCCACATATTAATTAGAAAAACTTGCATAATGGTCTAAGGTGAAGTAGACTATGACAGAGAAAATAATTTGCACTGGAGAATTTGCAAAAACCTGTATGTTTGCAATAAGTTTCCTCACATAAATACACAACAATCTTATTAAATTAAGGAGGGAGAGACAAAATCAACAAGAAAGTATATGAAGATTGATTATATTCAACCATCATGATATATCTAGTTCTTTTTTTCCCCTGAGGTCAAACATAAAATCTGATTTTAAATTTCTGTTCATCTGCTTATATTAAAAGTGATCATCAGAAAATCTTGATCTCCCTCAAATACAATCCCCTTTGGTAGCATCTCTGAAGAGCAGAAGGAAAGACATTATAACTGACATGTCAACAATACTGTAAATGGCTTTTCATACTCCAGAGAAGACAAGGGTGTAATCAAAATTCCATGCTTAAAAAGCAAAGCAAAGGAAGCAAGACAGCTGCTATAACTAGATCTGTCAAAAATAAATATACAAATGCACAAATAAATAGAGGCAATTTTTCTGAGAAACAGGATACAAGAGGTGGCTTCATTAATGGGTCAGTGCCAGAGAGAGGAACAATAGATACCATTCCTCTTGAGCGTCTGCAAAACAAAAGCCAAGAGGGGTGTTTTCTAGGGACCTTTCAGTGTGTAAACTACAGAAATCTCACAGGGTACTGCAAGACTGAAGTTTGGGGTTTTTTACTATTCCTTAAAATCTACTCCCATAATTCAGGCATTTTCAGAGTGAAATTAGAAAATACAAGCTCAACTAGTAGGTCTTTAGTCTAGTCTAGCAAAGAACTGAGTGGGCACAGTTGTAGATTTTACAGTCAGGAAATGCTGTGACTACCTCAGTCTTCTGGAGTGGATTCCCAGGGCCTCAGCAGAGGGTACCAGGTGCCTTTTGCTGAGAAGTTCATGTCAGACCCCATGGTGCTGCCCCACAGAAGGAGCCTGTCCTTTCCCTGCAGCCCAATCCAGGAAGCAAGGTGACAAACCCAGCCTGGCAGGGAAGGTGCTTGTTGTTCAAAAGTGGTGCTGTTCCTCAACAGACAGAGACAAAAATTTCCATCAAAAATGCCAACCTAGCAAATATTTTCAAGGGCAAGTCAGTTTAGTCAATTAATGACCCAGCCTTCCTGGCTCCCAGCCCACTTGCCTGCCTCCCTGCCATTCCATCTGTCCCAGCTCTTGACAGCATTTCCTGGTTTCCTGCAATAAAACTGGCAGCCAGGATGTGCCACCCTGAGCCGAGATTCCCAGGGCGTCATCCCTGCACGGGGCAGACATCTCTCATTGTTGCTGTTACTATTTTGATAGAAACACGCTTTCAGAAGAGCTGGTAAAGAGCATGCTGAGCATCCAGGTGCCTTCAGTAATGCTTTCATCTCCCACCACATTAAAGCCCAGAGTTCCAATATAAGCATCAGGGGAAGGACTCCTCTGAAAAGTATCATTCATTTCCTCACCAGACATGTTAGAAGACATATTTGTGGCCTAATTAGATGCTTTCAGGACTTCATCACTAATGTCTAAAGCAACCAGACAAAATTAGAAGTGCTGATGCTTTGTATAGAGATTTCGAAATATTTTTCTCTCATGGAAAAGAGTTCTTTTTCCAGTAAGATGAAAGGGAGAAAGATAAAGGAAAGAAGAGGAGGGGGAAGGAGAGGTTTTAATTCAGAGAAAGAAACTACAGCTTTTCCCCCCAAAAATCAACGTTTTATTGTTGTCACAAGGCTTAATAAATGGCTTACTGCACATACAACGTGTATGTTAACTTCAGTCTACTTTATGTCAGTTCTGACTAGCAATAGGGAACTAAGGGCACACTGTGTCTCCTAAAGAGCAGGGAATAGGGATGCAATGCAACCAGAAAAGGACAGACAGGTTGGCTGTGGCAGTGTACAGAACTCCTGAATCACTTTCAGACATGTTGGATGATTGAAGAACAGTATTTTAAATGTGTAATAGAAAATATTTCTACATTAATTTACTATTAGATAAGGTGCTGGATTGACAGCAAGTCCCTATTTCCCTGTGTTCATTGTTACTCAGTACCTCACAGGCACAGGTATTTGCTTTCATCAGTTCTCCAGGCTCAGTAGATGCCTTTCTGCATTGATGAGATTCCTTGACAGCTGGTATTTTGGCACCCTATACATCTTGCAAAAAAACAAAACTGCAGATTATTTGAATACCTCCTTACAAAACGGAAACCTTAATAATATTTAAGTGCTGTTAAATTCTGGCAGGAAAAATCTTTGGAAATCTATGCTTTTTTATTCTAGAAAAATGTTTTTGGGAAGGAAGCTCTATAGCTCTATGTCAATTTCTTGTTAGAGCAAGGCTAACATTGATGCTTTTCTTTTTTTTCTGAGATACTAACTTACTTTAAATCAAACTGCCACATGTAACAAGGACAAAGTCCTAAAAACGTAGGAAACTCAGGGGAAAATCAAACAAAACCCACTCCAAGGTCAGTTATTCCAGCATGAACATCCATACTTTCATCCAAATGAAATTATTTATCCCAGTCTGCATAACTTGCCCTTTGAATACTAAGTTTGTTCCCCCACCCACACAGCTGTGGGTAGTTGCTTTCCTAAGAAGATTTTTGCAGAAACGGAGGATCTTATGTAGCATTCCTCCTGAAAAAAAACCCTTCCATTTTATTAACTGTTCATTTTCCAGTAGGTAGATAATTAGGGAGATTAAAGCATGCTTTCATACCTAACCTAATTAGATAACTACATTAACTGAGCCACTTATTATCTCATTCATTTCTGAAGCTGCTAATGTTTATAGCACTTCAGTGATTGCAGAAAATGGTAATAGTGCAACTATTTATTTGCCTTGCTACAGGCTTTCCACGGCTTTGGTATATTGATTTATGCTGAAAGGACTTTTTCCATTGTAAGAGCTGCAAACCCCTTGAGAGCAGCCAGGTTGTGTTCTGTGAATGAGGTGCTGACAGCCTCTCCAAGATCCAACCAAGATTTCTCTTGGCTCTCTAGGAGCCAGAGCAGAGCCCACATGATTTAATCAAGAACAGTACTGTTATAATAATGCAATACAAACATTAATTTTAGTGATTTATAGAGCACCTATGCTGTCATCTTAGATCTCATGAAAGAGCCATCAATTACCCAACAGCAGTTTCATGAAAATAACTCCTGGCTTAATTGCAAATACAAGTTAATCATTCTCTGAACCCAGCAACTTGAAGTTTTATGCCATAAATTTTCCCTTACTTTTCATCTGATGTGAAATAAAATGGCAATGCTTACTATTTTCCCAATGCTCCTGTAAGTTGAGTTTCCCTATCAACTAAGACACAAATGCTACAAATTCATTAAAAATATCAGAAGTAGCAACTGAAAGTACTGAGATCTAACAGACATTACCTGTTGGAGCCCACTGGAGAAAAGTACAGACAGGAGCTCGGGAGAAGCACAGTGATGTGGGGGGCAGGGGGAGGAGGCAAAGGCCCAAGACGAAACACAGAAAGAAACAGGGAAGAAAGAGCTGCTCAGGGCAGAACTTCCCAGGCACTAAGGGGAACTGAGCAGAGTTTCCTGATGGGATTTTCAAGATTTTCTTGTTTTAAGCATTAAATCTTTGAGTTTAATTCTAATAAAACATTTTAGAAGTGTATGGTTGAAAGTCTTTTGGACATTCTGGGCACCTCACTCAGTAGACTGTCTAGGCATGTCCACTTCAAAGCTCTGTCTGCCCTGGAGCACCATCACACCTACAAAGAGATCAAGAAGTTATCCTTTTTTATCATTTGAATGTGCATCTGTTAGAGAGTAAAGCAAAGACGGTCATTTTTGTAAATATGTTGATTTTTATTTGTTCCTCATAAAGCCCTTTCTTCTTGATCCTCATTTTTCCAAAATACAGCTTTTAGTGTGGCAGTTACAAACTGGTGAGGATAGCTTGCAGACAGAAAAGGAGCTCTGCAGAAGATGATAGTCAGACCAACAGGGTACACGTGAAGGAATTAGCCTTGGTGCTGTAAGCTGGTATTGATGAAGGTCAGAAAGCAAGGAAAATTACTGAAGGAGAACTCAGTGCTGCAGTAGGTCACAGAAAAGTATTGGATTTAAGTTAGGCTGACCCAGAGCCACTCTGCTAATTGTTACCTGCTGTGAGCACCCACCTTTCTTCTATGACTACTGTTTGGGGGTAGAAAACCAGGGCTGTGTGATTGCAATCACAGCAGCTGCTCTCAGCACACAGAAATGACACTGAAATATTGACCAGGGATCTGTCACAAACCCTGACTCTTCCCTAAATGAGGTTTTATATCAACTTACAATTGTCAGCGCTGAATCTTTATGTTTAGACAATAATAATGTCAGGTGTATAGTATTTCTTAAATTATGGCTTTCTTGAACCTTTCATCTAAAATTACCCCCCTGCCAAATCTGAGTTTCACCTTCCTTATAGCACAAATCACAGCACAGTACAGAGCATTAATACAGCTTGCACTATTTATAACTGTCACCAGCTATATTTTACCCCGACTGGTGACAGCCATAAGCTTGAAAAATGCTCCAGAGCATTGTTTCACAATTTAAATTTGAAGTGTTTGGGGTAGGGAAAGCTCTCTCTTGCCTGTCATTCAATTAATTCCAAACTGAAGCATATATCATCATCTTTGATTACATTTACTTTTATCTTCTTCAACAGAAAAATAATTTTAAATTCCTAACTTCTTTTTCTGTTCAAGTTTTGAAGTCCCATGAGGTTGCTGAAAGTCAGATTATTTGTAACTGCAGTAATTTGGCAAAATTGCAAACTAATAGGTGCAATTTGTATTGGTACTCAGCATTAGAAGTTCCCTGGAGTACAAACAGAGTACTTTTTGGTGATGCAACACCTTTTTCAGAGCAGAAATTTTAATTTCATTGACACTCAGAACAGCTACAGAATAAAGGATACCTCATAAAAAATTCTATTTTTTGAGGGACTACATAAAACTTGTAGCCTTTGTAACATACAGCTTACGCTCTTTTACAGAGGGGAGAAGGATGAAGAGGAACACAAAGAGCTCAAGGTTTAAGACTACAGCTTTTAACAAAATGGGAACAAGTGTTTCACACACATCAAAACTCTAGAAAGACAAAAGAAAAAAATTATAAATTGGTTTGAGTGTCTCTGTCTCCTCTCTTTAGTGACTCTGCTGGAGTGCCATAGCCATTAAGAGAAGAGCACAGTAAATACAAGGTTAATAGCTGCTTCTATTATAACACTACACTGTTACTAACATAAAATGAGTGCAAACTTCTTCATCACCGAGGCTATTGATCCAAGCAGACTGTTCTCACTTTCATGCATACGGTGCTGAGCTGGAGAAAAGCACCTAAGAAAAATGGAGCATTATTCAAGCCTCAGTTCCACTGCTCCCGCAGCAGCCCCGATGAGGTGCCCGCCCGCCTCGCAGGCAGTATAAAACACGTCTGTCTGCAGCCATTCGAGAGCTGGAGGAGATGCTGTAATTACTGCATCACTGCCCAAATCCTCATTTTTCACAGGCCAAATATATTCCAGCATCAGTCTGGGTTCTCTTCAGCCATGACTCAGTACTTCAATCCATTACAGTAACGGTGGAATGAAGGCCTTATTTAAAGAGGTAACTAAAGGTTTAGGTCGGAGAATGGAATTAAATTAGAAGAAAAAAGGCCATTAAAACCAAACTGCTTAAATAATCATTTTCTGATAGTCTTTGTTGACACATGCAAATGACTAAACCACTTAAGGCTAGAATATTTTCTTCCTTTAGTCCCCATGTGTAACACATTGTTAATGTGTAAGTACCACTCCTAGAGGGGTTTGTTTATATATATAGGCGAAGATATTTAATGCATCATTGATCAGACTTTGGTTCAGTTTAGTTCCTAGAAACAATGTAGTCAAAATGTAAATGGCTTAAAATAGTTTTATTCTTTGAAATTATTTGCATTCTTCAAACTGAGGCATTTCCCTCAAAAAAATGAAAAGGAGTAATTGAAATATCAATCATTGCATTTATAACTAAATCTATTCAATTGCCTGGATTTCAAGAATGACTAAAACCTATGGAAAATGAAGTAAATTCTATTTTTATCATGGAAAATGGAGTTAGAGTTCCTCCTAGTTTTGTCTCAATGGTCATATCAGCACCATCCATGCTAACACCCGCCTACATAGAGATTTTTATAAAGCACAGAATCCATGGAGGGCTTGAAAAGGAAGCTGTCATCATACCCACCTGAAACTCCCATCATACAAACTTGAAACTCTTCACTAAAATAGATTATGAATATTTTTGTTGAATTGGCCTTAACTAAACTATATGAAAATACAGTTTGTTTCTATACTCTTTGATAATATACTATTATCAAAGTATTTGGAGTGACAGAAAAAGCAAAGACCAAGAGGGAGTCAGAGTCTTGAATTTAAAAATAAAGATTCCTAATCTGTAATTACAGACTGAGACAAGAAAAAATGAACCATAGCCCAGGGAGATAAAATGGTATTTAAAACAACAGTGTAACAAGCTCAATATTTTTCCTACTCCTAGAAAAAATTATGCTCCCTAGTTAGACTCAGCTGCTAAAGGGCAACCTGAGGATCCCAACAGAACACAGAAACCTGTCTTAAAGAATTTGGGTTGCTCAGCATTTCTTTATGTCAGTTAGCAGAAAAGTAGCTGACAGACTAGACAGACAACTGTAGACACTTCTCATTTGGTGCCACGCTATCAATATTCCCAGCAGGTTTCTGTACAGTCTGCTGTTTCAAAGAGTCACATTAGATTGTCACTAAGTGGAATTTACTATATTAAAAGCCTTTTCAGTGAAATAATAATCACTGTTTGCTGAGACAGTCTCCCACATGAATCAGAACACAAGAGACAAACGTTCACCTTCCTCCACTCTGCTTTAAATTGCCATGTAGTCAGCTACACAAATGAATACACTCAGACAATAATTGGTTTTCATTTAAATAGATACATAACAGTGGATGCACAGCAGCCCCATTCCTACTTCACAGGAGCACTATTTGTAATATCAAGGTTATAAATATGTCAGTTCAGTAGACAAACTCATTTACACAGGTTTATAATTGTCTTCAGGACACAACACAACACATTTCAGATGAGTTTTTAAGGGTCTTAACAAAATAAATGAAGAAGAAAAAGCAGATATAATCTTGCTTCATAATTTCCATCTCAGACGCCAAACAGAGACAGAACAGGAAGAATTCAGAGTATTCTGACTTTACTGACTCCAGTATGTCTGACAAGATCAGCAATCTAGATTATTTGTGGTCATTACAGATTCTGTGACATATTTTATTATGGTTGAGAGGTGTTCATGACAGTGATATGCCCTAGTTCTGATCAAAGAGATTATATCCTGCTCATCCAATCTTTCTGGACAGCTACATTTTGACAGAAAGCTCTTCCTTGCTGTAATCCAATCTGTATGGTAGTAAGTATTGTAGACTTTATTAATAAGTCACTGTGGAGCATTCCAGAGACAGCTGCTCATTAGCAAACTAAATTATTTTTCTATGTGATTATTTTTGGAAAGACCTATGGTAAATGGCTCTGTCCTTTCTTGTTTCTACAGTCAGATAAAAACAGAGCCTATCCATACCATACAAGTTGACTGCCTGGTATCTAGAGAACCACCTCAGGGAAAGGGTGGGCAGACAGAGACAGGAGTTCCCAAATGCTGCTAGATCTGGGCCACTGGTGTAGGCTATCTATATCCCCATTCATTTGGTGTAGGAAGGTTTAATTGGAAACTTTGCAAGAGAAGTTTTAGAAAAAATACCAGTGCTTTCTTTTCAAGTGAGTCTTATGCTCTTAAAACTCCATGTGTATCTCCACTTTACTGTGGAAAAGTTGCACCATTTAAGGTAGTCGAGAGGGCCAGTCCAAATCACTATGTCGTAGTGGAGACAGCCACGACACTCAGAGTGCCTCTTCAAAAACCTCAGGGGGCTCTAAGCATCAGCACCTCGTTATCTAAAAGTCTCTCATACCTATCAGAAGGCTTCACATACTAGCACCTTGTTATTCAAGAGCCTCTATATTGCCTCCCAAAGGCAGCTCCATACAGCTCTCAAGGTCTGTCCTTTTATGCTAGCAGTTAGTCTGTCAACTCAATGTCTCAGCTCTTCTTCTCTCTTTCTTCTGCTGTCCCAGCCACCTATCCCTGTCTGCTTCTGGTACAAAGTCTTACCTTATCTGTCCCTTGCACAACCTCCTGTCCCTGGTTCTTCACAGCACAGCAGCAGACTCTGACTGCAACAGGACTGAAACTGCAACTACTCTCCCTCCCAGCCAGCTCACTCTTTTATCACACCCATAGCTGGGAGGGCAAGGCTGTTCCCACTCTTGGATAATTAACACAGCTGCAATATATTGGGGGCAAGATCACCTTCTGCACTATCTCTGTCTTCCCACATTTATGCACAGTGTGTATCCAGAATTCCCAGTTGAAGAGGAAGAATGTTCAAAAATAAGAGCATGCTTGAATCTTTACTTGAGAGGTCCATGATCAGTACAGTGTCCAGTGAATTTAATCTTTAATGTCTGTGCTGCCTTTGTCAGCCAGCATAGCAAACCACATCTATTATCTGATAGATATTTTTCCCCCTCCCCACTCTCCCCAGTATGAGGGTTGATGTGCTCTCCGCACTTTGCACAAGGGAAAAGCAAATACACATCAGTGTCATTCAGTTCGCACAGAATAATTATTATCAGTCAGTAGTCAGTAGGGGTTTTCAAGAAAGGGGTATTGAAAGCTCTGGGTCATCTTCTGAGTGATCTGAACAAATCCACCTTCTCTAAGTGCTTTAGTATCGCTTTGCCTTCTACGGGATATGAACTAAATGTGTTCTTTTGCAGAGGAAACACAAAGCTCTGTAGGTCTCAGTCATCATTCTGCAGAGCTGCTGACACCACTCCCTTTCGTGGTGACTAGCTGGAACTCAGAGACAAGGCAGGAATCAAGGAGACAGGTTCCACAGCAGGAACAAAGACAGGACTTTTTGCATTTTATTTGCTGTCATACCTGTTACTTCTAAAGTATCAAAAGGACTTTTGGTACTGTCAGAACTTTTAGCCTTTTCCATGACTTTACAGGTTACCCTGTTGCAACTTAATTCTACAAATCAAGATAAAGAGATAGTTAACATTTTGCATCATCAGCAAAAATTGATTTTTCTTTTTGGAAAATTTGATTTTTGTGACAGTTAGCCCCTGCTTTGAGAGGTCTATCCAAGTGGTTAAGGAAACCATGAAGTCCCAATACAGGTCTCAGTGGGCATGGAATCAGAGAACCAAACTACAGACTCAGTGCTGAATCTCCTTTTTGTTCAGTAAAAGCATTCAGATACAGGTGGCTGCCATCTCTCTGCCATACAATGATTAACATGTTTTCTAATACAATTTTCAGGTGTCAGCTTGCAGGTCCAGCCAGAAAGCAAACTCCCCTTCATCAGGACATGCCAGCCCAATGAACCTTAGAAGACTCGAACAGGAACTATCCTCTGCCAAATAAATTTCCTTGACAGCTGAATAATTCTCCTGGAAGAGCAGGGGAGAGAACAGGAGTCTGTTCACCTGTCTTGAGTCCCCTTGACAGAAATGTATAAAGGACAATAGCGTGTTTTAAATGCTGAGTTGCAGGGAGGTCTGATCACATGGCAATTCTCAGCTTTTCTCCTGCACACCAGGAGGGATTGTCAGCTTGGAGCTAAGAAGCAAAGGATGAAAGTTTGGCCACAAGCCTGAAGGGTGAAGACCATTAGTAATCCCTTCTAGATCTGATCAATAGGTCTCAGCTTTTCTCATTCTGCTATTTTTTTTTCTCCTGGGTGTTACCTCTGCCCAATTTTACAGGAAGAAAAAACTGCAACACTGCAATGGAAGTAGAGGTCACCAGACACAGAGCCTCTGAAACATCTGCCATTATCACACAATATCCCTCAATTAAAGAACTAGAAGACAGATTGTTCAAAATACAAAAGAAGACCGAAGATAAAAATCAAGGCACATTATGCTTCGTACTTGTTAGCTTCACAACCTGTGGAAGTCTTTGTCATTGCTCACTGCTCTCTGTAAAGCATCACTTTGTAACAAGGACAGATTTCAGGCCTGTTTTGTAAATGTTGCATGAGAAGGGACCACAACTAGATTGAGCAAGCAATAATAACTAAAAAACATAACTGTATTTCAGACACAAATCTACACATTAGTGAAAATAGAACTAGAAAGCAAATTCTATTATAATCATCTGCAGAAAAAAAAAATAAGGCAGACTGTAGCAATTCTGGGACACCAGTTAGCTCAGGGAAACCCTTAGTCTAAACAAAGACGTCAAGAAGACTTGAAAAAATACACAGTAACTTGTGGTCTGCATTTTAAAATCCCTAAAGCTTAATTTAAATCCACAGCCAGCACATAGTGGAGCACAACTTTTTCATCACTTTTATATAACCATGAAATATGCTTTGTATAAACAGAGTTGAGCAAATTTTAATCTCTGGAAGACCACAAACAGAAATTCCCATTTGTGAATCCCTTTCTGCAGAAGAGCTGTATTGTACTCTCCTCCTGATAAGGGAGCAGAGCTCAGATCTGAAATCTGAGCCCCTCTTTAGATGGGTGGCAGTAAATTTTGCACACTTAGTACTAGTGCTTTTCAGATTGCCTGTTCTGACACATGGCAGGTTTAGCATTTACCCTCATAAGTTACGACATTCATTTCCCGAGTGCTTGCACAGCTGAAATGTTCAGACAAGCATGAGCAAAGGAAGGAAGGTGAGGACAAGGATTGCATTGAAAACATAGCATGATAGTTCTGGATTATACCTTTTCATCTCAAATACATAAGAAACAGAGATCGTAAATCTTGTGTCCAATCTGTAACTCTGCTTATCGCTATATACACGAAAAAAAATCTGACTGCAATTTTACGAAAATGCAGAAACCTAAAAAATCCTACATCCTTCTCGATTCTGGCGGATGTCTCATCTGAGACAATACAGTGCCCTCTGCGGGTTCTCCTCTCATACTACAATCCCAGGATGTAGATGCCTTGGAGTATCGTGAAATTCTCCCTGCCGATCTTTGTAATAACACTGTAAGTACGGTGAGATGAAAGGAAGACATAAACTAAACAGAAATAGTCTTTTTTGAAAGTAATGATAATGCTGTTAATTTATCTAAAAAACTTGGAATTACAATAGATGTGCAGTTGAAAGAGTCTCCTATGAAGACAGGCTGACAGAGCTGGGGTTGTTCAGCCTGGAGAAGAGAAGCTCCAGGGAGACTTTTGAGCCCCTTCCAGTGCCTAAAGGGGTTCTGAGAGAGCTGGAGAGGGACTCTTGATCGGAGTGTAGTGATGGGATGAGGGATAACAACTTCAAACTGAAAGAAGGTAGGCTTAGATACTAGTAAGAAATTCTTTGCTGTGAGGGTGGGTGGGCACTGGCACAGGCCGCCCAGAGAAGCTGTGGCTGCTCCTTCCCTGGAGGTGTTCAAGGCCAGGCTGGATGGGGCTCTGAGCAACCTGATCTGGTGAAAGATGTCCCTGCCAATGGCAGGGGGTTGGAATTGGATGATATTTGTAGTCTCTTCTAACCCGAACCATTCTGTGCTGCTGTGAAATGATTCACTGCTTAGGTGATGGAATTACACAAAAGCATAGAAAACATGTTACTGCTACCTAAGCAGGTGTTCTCCAGAAGAGTCTGCCAATAGTTTTCACAGGAATTTCACTTGGTTTAATTATTAACTCTAGCAGGAGCAAGTACCATTATTTAAGTACTCAGTTAGCACTTAAAGAATCAGAACGGAGATTAAATTCCATCATACCAAATTATACAAAGCTTTTGCTTCCCTAGCACCTGGACACGTACAAGCCAAACACTTAAAACCATAACTGCTTTGGCCATAACACTTAAACACACAGCTATAAACTTGGAGGTGGTAACACGTGAAGCATGACAAAATTTGTTCCTTAGCCTACCTTTTCATGTAATAGAGGAGACAGAAATATAAATTATTTCAAATTAGCTTTATTTTAAAAAATCAAGTATTCATGATAAATTACGTCAGCATTTTTAAGGGGTTTACCAAAGAACATGAAATTCTATTCAGGGCATGGTAACACTCTCTGAACTTCAGAACTTGCACATAATTGAGCTGTGTTGGATTGACACATCATAGTAAGTTTTGCCAGCAAACAGATTGATGAGTGACAGGAATTAGTTTCTTTTTGAATGTGTAAAATCCAGACAGAAAAAAAAAACAAACACTTTTTTTTTCTGAGGGAGCAAGGAAAAAGATTCATAATGTTGTCATTTTCCTTCCTTTGTATACAATGTGGTTCAGTTGCATGAAAACCCCTTTTTAATATATCACTGAGCAAGGGGAAATGTCATAGTAATAAAAGTCAGTTTCAAGACTGCAAAAAGCATTTTTTATTGAGATAGTTGTGCCCTGTATCAGAAGCATGGCAAATAGATATGTGGATTTTATACACATGTGCATGCATGTGTAATAAACAAAGATGATGGCAGTTTGCTTTATGGTAATTCTTTCTAAGGTACTGAAAAGGAAAGTTCTGGATAGATACCCAAACTATTTCAGTAGGATTTCACAGCTCAGGAAGAGAACAGCAAGCTCATCAGATATAACCACAAACAAAACAAAGACACTCTGACAAGTCACAGAGCAAAATGCAGTTAATAACCAAAGTGACAGTGCTCCAAAAGCCAACCTGGTGAATCTGTTTAGAACCTCCCAGGAAAACCAGCAGACTCTGACTTTGCAGACAAGATTAAAGGAAATACTTTCCTTATTAATATGCAGCCTTTCAACAATTTCAACATTAATAGGAGCAACATTCCATTAATATTTCAGCCACCTAGATTTTTCTTCCTACTATGCAATAGCATTTCCTCCCAAGAGAACATACCTGATTTTGCAGCCTGTACACAAAATGTTTAATGCTTCCAGCAATCCTAGGTTTCTAGCAATCCATTTTTCTCCGCAAGGTC
This sequence comes from Nicator chloris, assembly GCA_013400495.1. NCBI lineage: Eukaryota > Metazoa > Chordata > Aves > Passeriformes > Pycnonotidae > Nicator > Nicator chloris. Next base: position 81,482 of record WAAE01012721.1, read on the forward strand.
TTTGCTAATGCGATGGGAAGAACAAGCCACAAATCTTAAAGGCAAGAGACTGGATACGTGCTGTTATCCCAGCAGGTCTCATCGCCAGCTGGGTGCTACAAACTACTCTGAGCATGGAAGTCAATGCAGATGTCAATGACCCGAGATTCCAGGATACACCAGAGGTTATTACTAACCCATAGCTGGGAAGCTGCAATCTAACTATTGGTAGTCTTTTAAGAGGACAGATAACCATGCAAAACTGGATTATGAGACCTGCAACACCATTCTGATAGCTGTCCTCACACCGCCAGTGTCAGCTGAAGGACTAAAAATTAAATCAGATAGGCAACAGCACTCTGCTGAGCAAAGCCAGGGGGAAAAAAGATTTGTCAGGAAAAACCAAAAGTATTTGTTGGGGGAAAAACCCAATAGAATCAGCCTCCTTGTCCCACTGGATAAAGTTACGTCAGGAAGTGAGGAATGAAAAGCAAATCGTTAGCTCATGTGAGAGGGTACACTGGTCTCGGGGTGTGTCCCCTTGAGAATGGGCTGCAGCACAGGCTGGCTCCTTGACTGCAGCTCTTAGAGGATTCAGCTCCAGGAGCAAAATAAACACAGGTTACAGTGCCATGCCTGCAGTGCTGCTGCTGAGGGGCAGCTTACACACTGCCCTACGGTAGAAAAGTCAGAGATGTTTCACCCAAAACCCCCCAGTATAAAATGGCATTTTCTGATTTCAGCTGTTGGTTAAGCTGGGGGTTGCCCATTACAGAAACAAAACACTGGCATACCTCAGCCTTCCCTCTGTGCTGCCACTCCTGCTTCCTGGCCTTGGAGCCTTCGCCAGGTTATTGCAGGGTAGTAGCTGTCTTCTGTGATTACAGTTGACTGCAGGGCTGACATCCTCCAGGGGCTCTTGCCCTGTGACAAGGAGTAAGGATTCAAGAATTAAACAGCTGCTCTGATGGTCAGGTTGATATTTATAGGGAAGGCAGATTTCCCTGTGTTTCTTCAAAGCAGGCTTTCATTATTTTGCTAGCACAGCATGAATTGATCCTTGTGACCTCAGGCCCCTGGCTCTCACTTCATAATTTAATGTTAAAGAAAACCCAGTATCTTACCCTCTAGCTTTCAAAATCTGGATGCAGCAATCCAGATATACCTGAGGGAATTGTATGATTATGTTCCCACAAGTGTGTGTTTATAATTAGGAGTACAGTCTGTAATTTACCAAGTGAACCGCTCAACGTCAATTTCTCCATTGCAGCCAACAAATATTCCCAGCCAATTCCCTTGTCACAGGAGGAATTCCAAAATGGGTGATCAGGCAGCAGCCAAAAAATTGCAATTAGCTGGGTTCCAAGTAGATAAGTTCATCAGGAATTAGCCATGTGTTAGACACAAATCCATATGGAAACTAAATGCATACTTTCACTCTTGATAATCAGTGAAATATCCAGTATTCTGGTGGAATTGCAAATTTGGATTTCTTTCGTATGCATCTTTAAGGATCTCTGCATTGTTACTTGAGCACAGACATGCACAACCCCGGTGCAGCTGCTACAGATACACCAGAGATGTGACATTACCTGTGCCCACACTCTCCACAGCCCCTGGGTGAATCCAGGTGAGCTGCAGAGCACCTTGGTCTGCTCTGTTTGCCTCAACACTGACTTTGAGGTCCTCCCTCCTCCTTTTTCCTTCTCACAACAGATGACTCCCAAAACAAGGAGGACCTGTGAGAGAGGAACACAACAGCCAGTGTTCACACAGCAGTGTCACACATTTAACAGAAACTCTTTCATCACAGTAAGGCCAGTTTGCCTGAGGCGTCCTGACATGCCTAGAAGAAAAAACAAAAACCTTTCATCTCCTTGAGAGCAAGATGAGTGCTTCATTCCCATTTTCCCCACAGGCAAAGGGAGGATGACTTTGCACCGGCACCGAGCACCCAGCACAAGGCAGCACAGCACACCAGGAAGAGATCCCAAGTCTTGCTCTACAGTTGCTGAAAACCTGTTGGGCAGAGAGACAAATGGTCCTGTCCCTAATTCAGTCTGCTCACCACTCACAATACCACAGTTCTGTTCAAAGCCTCCCAGTGCTGTATTTCTTCTTTTTTTGTTGTTCTATTTTCAAGCTTTGTCCATTACATTTACCTCCCCAATCTGCCCACGACTCAGCCAAACACACCAAATGTAAGCACCCAGATGACATTGTTTTCCTCCAGAATTTAGGATGAAAAAAGTGCTCCTCAGAAAACCCATATGACCTGTTGCCATGATTCTGCAATGCCTTACAGTATCATGCATATTACAAGTCATGTCAAGGATGGGATTGCAAATTTAAGACCAGCTTTCAGAGAGAATATAATGAGCTGACTTCTTGTTCTGTGTAGATATACCTGATTTAATTTTTTTTAAGCAAAATTAAGGAGGCAGATTAAGAAATGGTTCAGTTACAGCTGTTGTATTCTCCTTACTGTGTTTGTAATTTAAGCTAATTACACACCAGCCCATTGCTGGAAGTCTTTTGTCTAGGGCACCATCCTTTGACTTTACAGGCACACAGGATTCAGCTGTGCACCAAGCAAAACTTGTTGTACCATAAACTAGATAAAGACTAATGAACATGTTATATAGGATGGGAGAAGCCAGTCATTAAATCTTTATGATAATGAGACCTGCATATCTAACTCATAATCAAGTAATTTTTTACTCTAGTGCTGCTGTAACTCAATAAGCATCTCAAAGATTGAAAAGAAAAAATTCTCCACATTTCCACTTAGAAGTTTTATGCAATCATAAGTATTTTTATAAAGCCTATTTTATCTTTTCCATGACATATTCAGTTATTTTTAGAGATACTCTCCACTATGACTACACACAAGTTTTCAAGGAAAAAAAAGAATATTGTAAATTATGAAAGAGTCACAAAACTGGAAAATATGTAAAGTACCTGGAAATAAAAGGCAATGCCACATGGAATTATGTGGCTGATTTTAAACTATCTATTTCCTGATCCATTAACTGTCCTCTGAGAACACATGAGGTCTCAGTGAAGTCATCAGGACTCCACTAGTGCTCAGATGTTTGTTCAAATGGCCCTGGGCGGAGTGAAGACACCAGGCTTTAAACCTCACCTAATCATAACAGCAAGGCTGCTTCAATGAATACTGGAGCTTTCACAGCTATAAACATGTTTTAACACAGGAAAAAAGCTGATTTCAAATACACACAAACATAAATACATAGATACACATAGCACTGATATATTGAAAGTATAACTGACGTAATTACAAATCCAAGTATGTTTGAGAGATGCTTCTTACCTAAGCAATACTCATACTATGACAATCCCACATAGTTAAATACTAGCATGGTTTACACTACAAAGAGAGGGGAGAAGAGGATTCTTGTAGTAATTCAGCTAATAAGTGAAATCAGTACAATGCTGAAAGGAGCAATATGGCCAGATTGACTGAATAGAGTGAGGGGCATGCCTGGAATGAGTAGTTACTACAAGGAGACGAAACCAAGAAGGGAAAAGGAAATCATGGCATCAGAGGAAAGGGCAGTATGGACACTCATCTGCAGTTTGCTAGAAATGTAGGTAAGGAGAGGGAGAAGCAATATGCTTGAGCACAGTGAGCTTTGCTGAGCAGCCTCTCCAAGGAATATGACAGGGTACAAACTACACCACAGTTAGTAAAAAAGAGCAAACTAATGAGCACAAAGCCATATGGCAGCAAAGGATGTTTATTGCCTCTTTTTCACTAGTGAATATGGGCATTACAGAATATTAGTTAAGCTCAATATTTACAGGAATAATGACCCTAAAATCTACACTACCCTAAGGCAGAGCTGGAACTCAATTCTACAATCTCTCAAGTGAAGGAAAATCCACACTGAAGGCTGGAACTTGTGAAATTTTGCTGATATGCAGATCTGCTACCTCACATGTACTTGTTGAATCTGGATGTGGGTAGGGACAACCATAAGCAGTTTGTCTCTGAAATTACACTTTTGGCAAGCTGAATCACAGTTTCTTCTCCATATCAGAATGCAACAGGCAGTCAGACAGCAGCTGACATGCAAATACCAAAAGCAAATCACAGTAGCTCAGAAAACCAAGATGAAATAAAAGACAGCTTGCTTGTGTCTATGGCTCTAAGAAGACAGGAAATACATAACTCTGCCAGAATCCTGTCCTGCCATTTTGGGCTCTCACATGCCACAATTATTCATAACACTTCAGTGCCTCAGTACTTGAAATACAGGAATCCCACAAATCCCAGCACAAAGCAACTGCTGCTGTATCCAGCCAAACCAGTGGAATCCTCCTCAGTCTGTGTTTATGCTTTCCTCTGGGTCCTCTAAACACCAGATTTTAAAACCTGACTTTTCACTTGGATGCTGACGGCATCCACTGCCTGGAAAGCAAATCCAAGTGCCCTCTTGAGAAGGACCATTTTTGTAGTTATTGATGAAAATCTGTTTTGCCCTGGCACAGAGTAGTATTTTGCATGTACTCTTTATGAGTAACCATCTCTGAGCCTAAATATGACTATTATTAGGCTGATGCCTTGTCCACAAAATGAGTCACATTATTCTAAAGAAAGTGCAATTATTTTAAACCAAGCTAATTATTTCTGTATGGAAAGTTACGAGGAGTTGAGTTTAACTCAGATGCAATCTGATTTTAGAAGTCAGCCAGGAATATGCTGATACTAAACTGAAAATGAGACTATTGAACAAAGAGGTTTCAACCAGATAAAACACAGCAAGTTTATATATAGGTAGGCCTATGAAGGCCACACTTTGAGAAATAATTTACTCCAATTATTTTAGTAAATGTACCAATTTTGCACTAAATTTAGATTTAGAGATGCTTTAGAGGATCAGGACTGGTTTATATTTAAATCACATCCTACCTGAGGACTTAAGGTCCATAGAGTCACTCACAAGAAGCTTATTTAAATATCTTTTTTTCAGAAACTCATAATATTTTTCTCACAAATAAACCTTCATTTGATCTGAAAAATCAGATTTCTTTCTATGGTTTTAATTGCAAATGAAACCCAAGTTATAAGTAAAGGCAATTCTATTTTTAAGGCTGAGATCACTAGCATGTAGAAGAGCCACTTGCTTTTCTTCCCCAGGCAGTTGAACATAATTCATATTCTGCTTGCAAAGAGTTATTTCAGAAACCCTCAATTTTTGGTGTAATGTGTACCAATTAACATAGAATCCTGTCTTAATGAGAACAGTGTTTAGAAATTGAATAAATCACTTTTTAGAGTACCATGGACAAAACTCTGCTGCAACTCCAAAGACAAAAAAGCAACAAAACCAGAGCTCAGTCAGTATGCATTCTCCTAGCTCTTTGAATGAAGACAGACACCAAATCCAATACCTAGGTCTACATCTAACTAAGTAAATTAATTTTCCTTTTTTCATTTAATTTTTAATGCCACTGCTAATCCTCAAGATTTTACAACAGATGAATAACTTGGTATCTTACCAATCAGTGGAAAAAGGGCTAATGAAAATTGCACATTCCCCTTCCAAAATTTAAAAAAAAAAAAAAAGAGAGAAAGATATTTTATTCAGGCAAATCATTTCCTCTGCAGAGTTCTAGTGTACAATCCAGCAAGAAGAGGTAGACATATATTAATTGCTAATGGCTTTCTTACAACAATAACCTCAACATTTACATTTCACAAAATAGGAGATCTTAAATCTTGAAAAGCCTAAGTCTTGCATCATAATGTCTCTTGCAGTGAAAAGTCAGCATCTGATAGGCCTCTTACATGTTTTATTCAGTATTCTGTTGAAAAAGGCTGTAGTTCCTGTGTTTTTCCTGTCACTTTAAGAGTTTCATATGTAATCATTTTCACAAGTTATTAAAAATTATCAGAAATTAAAGGAAACTTGAGTTTCTGACAGCCAACCTAAAGTAGGTAGCTTGATCTCTGGTATCCAATGAGCATTCAGTAAATATCAGCAAGAAATTTGTGGAGGACAATAAACTCCTGATTTGATAAGAATACAAGTGAGAAAAATAAAATCTGCAAGACAGAGACTCCATCAAATTAAACCCAGGAATGACACAAGTGAGAAGAATTAGGTACTAATCTGCATAACCTCACCTGCTTGATTCTATTGTTCAGTCATGAGAAAATCTCTGTATTCACTACACCATCAAAAAAAATCATTACACTAACCATAAAAATTGTTGTTCCATGATTACTTGTTGATTCCTTCTCTCTCTAGTATTGCATTCATTCAGTCTGAGCTCACAAAAATTATGCTGAATAGTCCACAAATGAAGTGCACGGGACTAAGGTGCTCTCTGATACAGACTCAAACCACTTGCTACCAGGCCTATTTCAGATAATTTCTTAAAAGAATTGCCCTTGAACTCCTCTCTTGCTTCTGCTATAAGTATATTATCCAACAGTTTAATTCTTCTGACAGTTAGGAACTTGACTTCCAATCCAAATTTATTCATTGCCAGTTCATGCCTATTACTTGTGCCAACAACTATCTTGCAAAACTTTCCCTGGAGTTTGCTCTTTAGGCAAATTTTGGAGGTAATGCATCCATTCCCAGGCTTTGCTTTCCTGAGCTGAAGAAATCTTCCCCAGAACATGTATTGTCTGTTCCCTGACAAGCCCTGCAATTCCTTCTGCACCAGCTCCAGCCCAAGAGGCCGTACATATCTGCACTAAGGGTTACCCGGGGCCTGCAGCAATGGCCCCCGGAGCCACCTGCCCCCAGGCAGGGTGAGAGGAGCAGCAGCAGAGCCATGCCAGCCTGCAGGCATTGGGCAGCACATGGGACACATGGGACACACACACCCCCAGCGGGGCACAGCCCCAGGGCTCCCCTCAGCAGGGCCCTGCTGGCACTGTGTGCTCTCAGAGCATCCCACCCACACGAAGCAGGCAGCCAGCAGCAGCCTGGCACGGAGCCAGCCTGCATCCAGCAGGGCTGACACCAACCATGAAGCTGAACCACTCACACCTGACTGCTTCCCTTAGCTCATCCTGCCAGAACCACAGCCGGGAAATCCTGCCAGAGCCAAGCTGGAGCCGTGCAGTGCCAAACCAGATACCCCTGACAGTGTGACCCCCATTTACCTGCAGCTGAGCTTATGCACCCACAAATAAGAGAGGGTCAGCTGCCTGCCCCTCCTGAAACATCTCTGTATACATTTATTTTTCCTATTATTTGGAAGACAGAAAATGCCTCATTCTAGTGTAACAGTACTTGTACTAACACTGCAATCCAATTCTGCTAGACTGTGAAAGTCTAATATGGTTATTCCAGTTATGTTCTGATATTCTATGCATCACTGTCTGCCATTTGCTCTTCCACAAATACAGATGATACATTACAGAGTCTGCATGCCAGATTCTGAAATCCTTAGGAGCTGTCCCCATGGACAATAATGCCATAATTCATCAAGGTCTTGAAACAGTGGTGAGTACCTTTGTGTCCCTCTGGAAACACCCATCTGGTGTGACATTTGCTTTCTGTACCTTTCAGTCCAAGAGAAGTCATCCTCTCAGTCCCATTGTGTCCCATAAAACACAGGAGCTAAATCATGAGAGCCAAAAGGAAGAATCTGAGACCAGGTACATGCCACATGTAGTTCCTGACCTTAACTGAAGTCACAAATAAAGTCTGCCACACTCCAGGGACAGGTCAGTAAAATATCCTGGTATAGGAAGGAAACAGCACTCCAGTGATGCAGGAAAAAACAGGATAAATAGAATGCAGAAAGGAAACAGGAGAAGTGGGACTCAATACAGACAAATAACAATAGGGGGAAAAGAGGAGGAAAGGAATAGAAGAATAGAAAAATAAAAATATGGAAAGCAAGAATGGTGACCATTCCATTATGCCTGCCACTCATCCCTATCCCAGTCTCCCTCTCCTGGTCTTTTGGGACAGCAATCAACAAAAGCCATGTTGAGAAACAGGTCTAGAAGAGAAACTTGTCCCCAAAACCAAGACTTCTGTAAAAAAATGAACACGTACTTCTGAATTCACTTCAAAGCCAAAAATCATCCAAGAAAAATTTTAAAAGGGTTACTACAAAAATTGAAAATTTATTCCTCGATGCAGTGAGCAAAATGGCCTCGTGACTAAAAGGCAACTCAGTCCCCAGTTCTGCCAATGGGTCCTCTGCAGCCTTGTCACTTGCCTCTGTGCCTCAGTTCCTCATCAGCACACCACAAGATTTGCAAGAATCCATCCAAGACTGTTTGAGACATTCCCACTCTAATCACAGCAGCCAGAAAGAAACACACTAAGGTTTCAAACAAAAGAAGGAAAAATTCTAGGAAGAGAAAAATCCAATTGCCAAGCACACAGAAAAGAGATTTTTTTTAGTTTTGTTAGAGAGAAAAACCAAGACTGTGCTGAGGAAAGGGAAGAAAGAGAAGACAGAACAAATCAGAAGTGCTGAATGTTCAATCATAGCAGGGAACACTCTAAAGAGGAATGAGAGCTGCATGACCTGCAAAAGTAGTGCACACATTTGGAAACAAGATTTTCCAGATCAGGACCCTTGGCTCTCTTATTGCATTGCTGTCTGAGAAGAATTTGCTGATTTCAGCTGAGATACCAGACGTGCAAGTTGGACTAATAACAAGGTGCAATAACAGGATGGTTGCCAGTGGGGTGGATAACAAGGGAACATGGGAAACACCAGAAGTCATTTTCAAAAGAGAGGCAGCTATTTTCACTCACTTGAAAAACAAGTCTTTTTAGTCCAAATTACAATCTGCTAATAGCTTATATTATGAACCAATTAGAAGATAGCAGAGACAGTGGAACATATCCTTTCTAGTGTCAATTCCTATGGTTCCCTTTGTTTCAGGTCCAGTTCACATGGTTAACTCCTGCAAGAGGCACCACCAAACATGTTGTGCTAACAATAACACCAGGTATGTGATCCATCAAAGGCTGGTGGCAGACACACTAATCCATAAGCCACTTGTTCTAATAACTGCTGAGAACTTGAAAAATAGAGAAATAGGGGGAACATGCATCTTGTGGTACATGAGACCCATAACATGGTATTTATTAACATAGACTGCAGATAGTGGAATTAAGTCTAGTGCTTTTTTTGCCCCTTGTCAGGGTGTCTATGTAGGACTGGAGTGCAAATCCTCCAGGGATATCCAGGAATTGATTTGTGAAGTGAGATGTAAGTGCTTCACTAGAGGTTTTACCTGCCTGACTTCTGTCACAAACAAGTTGAGTGCAGACAAGAGGCAGTCTCTGGGCATAAAGGCCAATCTTTTCATTCTTTCCTACTGCTGACATTTATCCTCTTGCTCTAACAAGATTTGCAAATCAGAAAAGGGATTCTACTATAAGGTATCTTCACTTTAATCAAGGGGCATGCAAAACAAAATCATGTGGTGAAGTATATATTTGCCTCAGCACAGTTACATCACTGCATAAAAGATGCAAACATCTTCCTGAATATATCACAACACTAAGTTCTGATTGCTCTGCAATCATATTTACTTTAAAACTGTATTTTAGATATACATGAGAATAAGACAAGAATGTGAAAACTCCCACAGAACTGCAGTTTCCACCACTTTCAACCTCCTCTCCATTAAAATCCTCATCCCTCTCCTTTTGTATTCTTCTGCTCATGCTTTTAATATTACTCTTCTCTTCAACAAGATTATCAGCATCTTTTTCTAAGGCAAGATAAATGAGTATGATTGCTCTGTCCTAGACAAGGTCCACCAGCAATCACACTATCTTTTAAATCAAAATCACCAGTCAACCAAAACGTGTTTCCAATGAAATTGCACCTTTCTTTGATAAACCACTTTCTATTAGTTTTATCAAGGTTTTCCCTGCTGCTGATTTTGGTTGATATGTTTGTAATTGACAGCTTGACACAAGTCAGTACCTCTTCTGAATAATAATGGTACAATCTACTCCCTAATCCTTAGAAATATAATGCTAAAAGCTAAAAGTGTTATTTTTCCCTTCTGAGAACTCAGGGAAATGGTGTCAAGACTTTTAGACCTGACTTGCAGCAGCAGCAATATTAAAACTAAAGGAGCTTTGCTAAGCCTCACCTTAAGGAGGGCAAATCACACACCAGTATAGTCATGAGAGAATAACAGTGGACAGTTTTGTCCAGCAGGATCAAGCTCCCAAAGATTACTAACTCACATTTTCCATATTTACATCAGGTTACATCAATATTCTCTTTGAAGACTCAGGAGAAATTGCTTTTTTCTCTACCTCCTAGCCTCCTTGGCAGGCAAGATCACTTCTTACATGGGCAGAATTCCTGGGGTCAATGGAAAATTTTACAGAGCATGTGAAACCAGGCAACACTAGAGGCAAAATATCAATATGAGTGGTACTTCTTTATTACCCTTCCCAGTTCCCATTTATCAGAGGACTGGTTATCTCTCCTCTTGCCCTCACTGCAATATGCTTTCAGCTGTGTATTGTAAACAAGCCTGGGCTTTTTTTAGCTGTGTAATTAGAAGCCATTGTTCCTCTGTTTAATTCCTCTTTCTGTAACATAGCTTCCAGTCATTACCAGACAGCAGTTGTGCTCTTATTACTGACCCTGCTGTCTAGATACCTACTCACACTTATTATCCAGTCTCACTTTTCCAAATAAGAACTTTAATGAGGACAACAATAGTCATTGTTCCTACAACTGTGTATTAAAATTCTTTAAATGTAAAATTCAATTTGTAAGCAGTGAGAGAGCATAGGTTCAGAATCTTTTTTAAAAATGCCTCCTTTCTGACCCTATGAAAAAATTCAAGAGTAATGATATTTTTGCAGTCACTAGAATGCTGATATTTTATAACCTCTGACTTACCTATTGCAGAAGGTTTATTTCCTTGGATTATCTCCAAAATGGCTTTTGGCTGTTCAACAAATTAAAAAGTTGTTGTTTAAAAAAAGAACCAAAAGAAATGAATCCTGGCTTAGTACTGGAAATGCGTTCACAACTTTTTTTAAAGGTTGTTATTCCCCTCGACTAAATATCATCACAATTATATAAAAATCGTATTTTTTTTCTCCTGGAAGAATCTCTTAATAATAAGGATTTCAAGATCTTCTTTCTGTCACTATCATGAGGATATAGACAATCCCAAACAAACAAACAAAGTTCCCTCACTACTTTCAGCCTTCATGACTTCCATCCCAGTTGTCCCTGCTGTGTCAGCCAGAAGAAATGCATCACTTCTCTCCATCCACCAGCACCATCCATCAATGCCCTCTCTGCACACTTGCTTTGTTTGCCTGTCCTTTAGCAAACCTTGCACTTCAGCATTTTACCTTCTGAAGGAGGCTCTGAAGAGCCTGTACTGAGCCACACTGCCAGGCACCATGGCAGGAGGGCAGGTGAAACAGCCCCACACTGGGATGTTCTGGGAGGTGAGACCAGCCCAGCAGCAACACACATGATCTTCCAGGAAAAAACACTTCATTTACTATGTTCATAGCCTGGATGAGTACGCTTAGCCAGCAATATTAATACTGGATAAATCTAGAGATGGGATTGAATATTTTTCTTCCGTTTTTAAATCAGCAATTCCTGGCCAAGGAACCCTTCCCATATGCTGATCTTCTATACAGAGGGTACGGTAACAGTAATAGTTCAAATAACCCAGTTACATTTGTTACAGGTTTTAACAAATACTAACAAGCACCATTTCTGCTTTGCACACAGCCCTCGCCCTCCAGTACTGGCCTGGGGATCTGAAGAGATAATTGGATTTATTGTCCACCAGAGCCCACACTGAGAAGGTTATAATTCATTATGAAGATGCAAATGTCTAAGCCTGAGTATCATCTTGCACAGGCCACTTCACAAGAGAGTGAAATCTCCTGAAGAGAGCTCATTTAAAACTTACATTAGCAACTCGGATGAAAGTACAGACAAAACTGTCAATGATACCTGGCATATTATCCCATAAAATTTTCCTCCCCATTTGTAGAACTGCACCATTTATTTTGACTACAATTCATTGGAATTACCATTTCAAGACACCATTAAATTCTCATTTCCCACCCTATTTCACCTAAATTGTTCAAATTCTCCTCTATTTTTTCTTCAACAGCAAAGGGTTTTGCTAGAGTCATACCAGGACATGGCACGAATTCTTACAAAAAAGAATTTATTAGCTTAAACAGGTACATTTATAGATTCATTTGTTTTTGTCAAAACAATTTGTACCATTCATTCCAATTCCTAACCTGGACAGCTCTTTGCTGACTCAGAAGCTTGCATTTGCAATGCCTTTCCAACTGATCCCATGCTGAAAATATATCTCTCCTGTATCAAAAACAAACAAACAAACAAACAAAAGTTGCAAAACAATCAACCCTCCCTAACTTTATTGAAATTTCTCCAGTAATTTACCCTTGCATCAGCCAGGAACAGTTCTTTCTCTGAGAATTAGAAAGCAAATTCTTGTCTCTGTAACACTGCAAAGAGGCCCTCAGCTCCATGCTAAACAAGTCAGTAACAAGCCAGGAATTTAAAGCCCATTAAGCCTGACTCTCACAACAAGGCTATAACCAAGCAAGATGAGCGATCTGATGACTCAGCAAATTAAATTTCCATAAGGATTTGATTTCATTGACTATATTTACATCAACAGATGAGAAAATCTCAGAAGTCATAACACGGATTAGTGCAGTCTAACGAGACACAATAGAGGGGAAATCAAGTCAACAACTTACCTTCTATTTCCCTTATTTTAACCAGTTAATGCATTAATCAGCAAGTCAACAATGTTCTTGGCAAAAAAGCTCTGGGGTTGAACATTTTGCATTGGGTGCACAACAAGTCCTGCAATGCAGAAATGCAGGGCTTTGGGGCCCTCCTACGCCCACAGCTCCAGCAGCTGGCTCAGTGCGTGAGAAACCAGGCTTCTCCCTCCTCCCAGGGCAGGTAGCACACACCAGGTAGGCAGAGAGCACCTGCAGCCATCCTACAGCCCAGGCAGTGAGGAAATTAATTTACAGCTTCATTCAGTACCAGAGGTAGCAGAATGGCAGAACTGAGATGAAAAGAAAACAAAAACTCAGGCTTTTTTGTCATTTCTTTCCATTACGTCAGGTAAAAGTACAAGCTCTTTAGCAAAGCAGTCCAGTAAGGGGAGCCAGTACTGAAATTAAAAACATTAGCCAGGAGAGCTTAGGACTTGTGAAAGGCTCCAGCCCGTAAATCTAATCTCTTCCTGTAATGCACCCCAACTGAGTCATAGTCATGATTCAAAAGGCAGAATCAGAACCATCCCTCTTCCCCAGCCCTCCACGCAGGCTGGTGAGGATGTATCACATTCCTGCCATATACAGCCTCTGGTCTTGTCCCAGCCCTCGGGTCCTGCAGCGTTAGCAACATTCTCAGAGGACCCAGACTCAGCATGACAGCTTGCAGGCAGCCTCATTGCCTAGAGATGGCATCCCCTCCTTCTTATATCCTAAATAAATTCATGCCATACCTTATCTGTCCACAGTAGTTCTAAGGGAACAGTAAATCCTCATAGCCCATCCCCAGACTGCCCTTTAATTATGCAGTCACAGTCCCTGCAAGGCTCTACTCTTCAGGGCTGTTATAGAAGTTTCTAATTGTTTTTTCCTTCCAAGTACACTCATCAAGGCATGGAAAGAATAAAGCAGAACAAGTTCCAATTAAAGCTTGGGAGATTTTTGACCTGACCAAACAGCAGTCCTGCTTTGAGCTGCTGGGGCTCTTCCCGTGGGTCTCCTTTAATGAAATGGAAATCCACATATACAGACTGGCCAAGGGAGCACCCAGCAACCTGCTGGTGCAAAATGGTCTGAAGATTGTGTGTGTCTAAGAGGCAGGGGTGGTGTACACCTAATCTCTTCATCGTCAGCTCCTAAGTGGCCTATTCTGAATGCAATCAATGGAAAGTACAGGAAGGAGTTACTCATGTGGGCTTTCTCAGGTATCAAACCAAGAAGCTGTAGCTTCAGCCCACACTGGGACTTCTGAGCCACCAGGCATCCATCAATCAGCTTCCTCCCAGGGAGCCCACGTCCCTCAGCTCATCCGCAAAGAGCCATTCCCTGTGCACAATATCAGCCACTCCCGGCAGGACTGCAGTGCTGCCAGCAGGCTGTTTGAGACACACAACCACTGTCCGAGGAATCACCACTCACATTCAGTCCCCCACCACTCCCATCCTGTCTGCATAATTAATAATCTGTCACCTCTCTGACTTGGCCAGCTACTGGCCCTCTCTCAGGATAGTGCTCAGCAGACAAAGGGCTTTAGCAGATGGCAAGACAACGACATGGTTTGAAATCTAGATGTGATGCCACAAGATCAGAGCAGTGCAGACTTGGTAACAAACTCAATGGAAACCATTACAACTGTGGAATCAATAAGGTGAAAAAATAAATTAAATATATCCTCATACAGTGGGGAGTGGGTGTACTTTGTCGAAGGATGAAAATAACAGGCTTACTTCTCCAGAATGTGGCAGTTCCTGTAGGACTACTTCACGTGTTTCCCATTTCCCTGCTAATTGCAAAGCAATGTTAGTCACTAAATAGCTCTGCATACAACGCACCAAGCAGTGAAAATTAAAAGACGTAGTAGATAGATTTCATTCAAGTAGTTATGCTTCACATACCATCAGCTGTTTCTTGTAGAGGTAATGTAGCACAGCTAAAAATTAGGACTAAAACTGTCTTAAACACACTCTGATTTTGCACTTTGCTGCTTTGCTGAAAGTGAAAGCATGCATGAAAGGATTAAGTAATTGAATCATCTATCACTATCAATATCCAGAGAAGACAGGCTGAAACAAAAGACTAGGGAACTTCTGAGATCAAATCGGGATAACTCAAAAGAAAAGCTTAAAAATTAATTTGAAAAACTATATCAAGATTTCTTCCCTTTTTAATGAGTTAACAGTGTTTAAAATACCAACATATCACAAACACTGTGGCTCCTTCATATCAA
Source organism: Nicator chloris (assembly GCA_013400495.1). Taxonomy (NCBI): domain Eukaryota; kingdom Metazoa; phylum Chordata; class Aves; order Passeriformes; family Pycnonotidae; genus Nicator; species Nicator chloris. Next base: position 96,482 of record WAAE01012721.1, read on the forward strand.
CCTACATGAAATTATGCCTTTGGTTCTTGACATTTTTGGTAACCAACCAGTATACCACATGATAGACAAGTACCTAAACACAGTGTGAGGGATTCCCATAAAAAATACTAAAAACACATTACATATTTCAGCATTTAAACCATTTACCAGGTCTCTCTGCCTGGAATTAGAGGCAGAGAGCACCACAGTGATTATTTCACATCCAACTCTGGTGTTTGCTCTGCTGTCTGTCACCATCCGAGAATGACACTGAATCACCCCAGATCATGTAGAAGCAGTAAGAAAGTTATCACCCAGGATTTATTACCTGTGCTCCCATAAAAACTCCTAGGCTATACCTGAGGTGTCTGAGAAAGATGGCAAATGTAGAGATACAAGCAGAGCACTGTGCCCTTGTCCCAAGGAAAAGCCACATTATGACATTTTAGGTCATTTCAGTTTATTCAGGAAGTGAATAGGTTTCCTTGGAACAAAAGATTCAGGTCAAGAACCACGGACTTGGATTTCACTTGAACTCATTTCATAGAGAGCTTTCAAAATGCAGCTGAAGTATTGATGCCATGTTACTCTTTCCCAAGAGTGTTTATCACAACAGCACCTATGGACTCAGCAAGGATCAGACTCCACCATGCAAGGAGACAGAGGGCAGGTATGGAGGGACCTTCTGGGGAAACTGTGAAGGACAGTGGTGATGGATGGAGCAAAGAGCTGCAGGGCAGCAAAATGTACAAGGGAAACTTCTTATTTATTGAAAGCTGTTGCTCAAGCTGCTGCACAACTTGCACAAAAGCTGTTGCAGACAAAGTCTCCCTTGAATGAGGGATGGCCTCAGATCCATTTTTCTTCTTTCTAGCCCAAGGCACAGCTCATTCGAGACACTGGATATTACCCTTCTGCAATATTTAATCTTAGTTTTAAGACAGAAATATAACAGCAACAAGGAACCCCCATCACACAGAAATCCTGCAGCTAAAGGTATCAAACAGAATTTCCTCCCCACTCCTTCACATAGGCCCTCTGGCTCCATCCAAGATTACTGCTGATCTTCTGGATATCAAAATTAGTTTCTGAAAGCTGATGGTACCCCTAAGGTACCTTAGGGCCATGCACTCTGAAGGATTAGGATAAATTACATTGTCTTTTAACTGATCTCCCTGCCCACGTGTGCTCTGTGCTCCCAGGGCACCTGGACACCCACACTCCCTCCATTCCCTCCCTAGGAAAGACAATCTTCCCAAAATATCCTTCTAGCGTACTGTAAACTCAGCTAAACTGCATGAGAGCAAGTAATTGAAACAGATTCCACACAACATTCAAAAATCAACCCTTAACTACAAATTGGGGTAACATCAAAAAGGTCAAAGACTGAGGCAGGTGAAATAATCCCACAGAAGACCCAAACAGAACAGATTACAAAAAATTAGAGGGTTAAAAAATTATTTAGGTCTGTTTTGACAGAACTTCTTCCACTCCCTCATCACAAAAAAAAAAGCTAGAACAGCGGATGCTATAACTTTCCAAGTTTATCAGGTATTGACTTTTATTTTCTGAAGCTCTTCATCCCTACATCCACCCACACTACCCACAGAACTAATATTTGTTCTGCAAACTCTAAATCCAAAAAACAGAAGTTTTTTCAGGCATTATTCCCAATGTATCATAAAAGTGTTTTGCATCCTCTCCCCAGCAGAAGCCTTAGAATATTATAGAGGAAAAACTACAGAAAAAAATTAAATGTCCACATGATTAAAAAAAGGAATAGAGTTCTTTGTTAAGTCCTGAATTCAAAACCCACATATGTGCCTAACTTCACGAAGGGAGGACTTGAGTAGCTATTTCAAATCTTCAATGAGCTGAGGTCCTACATACACAGATTTCGTCCCTTTTCCTTTCAGAGATGTGACTTTTCTGAAGTTCCATGAGCATCTTTAAGTATTCAGCAGAAAAGATTCAGATCATAAAACAAGCTGAAATAACATCAGTAAGTTCGAACTTTTGATAATGTTTGCCTCTGTTTAATTTTCAATGTACACAGAATGCCAAATCCTACTTGCTTTTCGTATGCAATTAATCCTACCAAAATCCTTTGGGACTACTTCTGAAAGTAAAATGAGCAGGATTTAGTTTTTAATCCAACACTGACAGGAGGGGAAAATATGATACAGTGTTTTATCCCCAGCAAAGAACCCTGGCACTAAATCCCCCTGAGTGAAGCGTCAGTGTGTATTCTGCAGCTAATCTGGCAACAGAGCAATTTTCGGTTTGTAAATTCTATTTTTGCCCAAATGACTGTATAGAGGCAGATGGTCACACCAAAGGAGGACAGTTCTGGAAAGAAATCTCCCTCCCTGAGGAATACTTCACAAGACCAGTATGGGGACTGCCAAAGTAAGATCTTTTGCCAGGCAGCTGAATCACAGCACACTAAAAACCTTCAGGTTCTGGCTTCTGTATCACATTCTTACCTCCTAATAAATATAGCACTGAGGGGGAAAGAGCAGAAAGACATTCCTGTGACTGGATAGGGCTTTGAATGCTAAGGACTGGATGTTGAAACTCATTTCAAGTTTTCATCATCCAAGGAAGGCTTTTCTGACTCTGTTTTCTCCATCTGTAGGAGTATGCCCGAGGTTACTGATTAGCTGTGATCTCATCATCAAATTTTCAAGGAACATACTTGTTTCTTTCAGGCTGCAATGGCTCAAGCAAATAAAGTTTCTAAAACACAGGTCATAAAAATCTGATTTCAGCCAAGGGCTTTAATCTCCCTCATAATTTTCCACTGTGTTCTGACACCAATTAACAGGGCCTTCTTCCATTAAAACAAGTGAGAAAATGAGGAATATTAAGAATTTTTAATGAAAATATGGGAGATAGTATCACAACCCATATATTTTTATTTGAATGCTGAATTTTCCTTTCTCTGAATTTTCAATATGCAAAAAATGTTTTTCATCAGCAATAAATTAATCTCAAAAAAACCTTCAGGGCTGTAAGGTAGTAAGAGTGATTTTTCAACAGCAAGATGAAATCAATCGGTACAATGATCAACAAGGTGAAGAGTTGACAGTTCTGATTTTGATTAACTCAAGTTTCAGAATTAAAAATGGGTTTAGAATACTGAAGGTCTTCTTATCTGTTTTGCCTGTCTGCAGACTAAATAAGACATCACTTCTTTCAGGTGTTTACACTTGGCTGAGATACATTCTTCATAAGCTTGAGGGATAAGGAAAAAAGTTTTAATTTACATTTTAACATACCAGATTATGTTTCAGCCTACAAATCATAAAATCTGCAAGCTTGGAGTCACAAAGTATCTGTGCTATATCCTCAGTGAATAGCTTGAGAACATTTCAGCTCTTTTGTCCTCTGTCCCTAGTGATAATAAATATAAAGTTTCCAGTGCTAAATTTGGTTGCTTACTAGACTTACACTGCTCTGTTAGGATTTCCAAATTACATAAGCAGAGAGAGTTTCTGAAACATGGCTTCAGGGAAAAATCACAGCTACAAAGTCTTGCTGGAGTTAAGAACTAAAGAATTACCAGCTATTTAACTTCAGCAGAAGAAGCAGAAATGAGTAAGATGTCCAACACCCTTGGCAATCACCTGGTTAAACAACAACTTATTTGCATGGGAGCTGCTTAATTCCCAGTCAGGTGTTTGGGGTCAGACCAACTGAGTCAGTCATTACTGAATGGCACCGAGTCAGACTGGTACCATACTGGGCACACACGTGAACACTCCCCTCTGACAGCCAGAGCTACCAGAAAACTGTCTCGTGACTGAACCTGGCCCTATAGGCTTTAGTCAGTGACAAAATCTATCCAAAAAAAGTGAGGGAAAGGATGAATGAAAGGAACTCAGTTTGAAAGGAACTCTGAGAAAATAAGATTAAAATGGCATTAAAAATGTCCCATAGAATTCTAAGATAACATTAATTGCTGCAGTAAGTCTCAATTCAGTGCCTTGACTATGCATGGAAAGTTGGAAGAGACAGATCATATTCCTCATGATCAGGTAGACCATTTTAGAGAGGACTCAGAAAAGCTGAATAACTTGAGTAAAATTACCAAAGGAAAAAGAGCCAGGAATAAAACTCAGGTCTGCTGACTTGTAGCTGTCTACTCACCACTTAGCTATTGCATGTCATGTGTGGGAAGGGAAATGGCATATTGCATTTAGGATGTCAGAATGTACTCCTACAGAGGTAAATGATTCATAAAACCCCGTACCAGCAAACACTTCCCTGCATCTACAATCAACTATGTTTAAACATTTAAGACAATGGCACCACTGACTTCCAAGCCACAGTTCTCAAGAACGAAGAATATTCAAGGTGATTTTCTCTACTTGCTAAGAGCAGTTGATGCCCATCTGTTGAGATCTGTTTTGACAGAATTTAATTCCTTTTCAGGTTTGTTTTTTTTTTAATGTGTTTATCTTTTTTATAATGCTGTCTATCTCACTTCTCTTAAAAGCACAGTCCTAATCATGATGCATTCAGGTAGCCATGGACTTGTCTGTTCACTTTAAGATTTAGAAAGAGAACTTATTGAATGAATCAACAAATTCTAAATCTAAAAAAATGTGAACAGTGTTTTGTTTCTACAAAGCATGCAGGAAAAAGCTGGGGATATTGAAAAAAACAGTTACAAAAGAAACAAAGGAGAAACAGTGCAGACATAAAGGGTACACCCATCCATATATTGAATACTGCAGGATTTGTCATTGTTTCATCCCACAAACCAGACAAGAAAAGCAGACATAAGGGGCAACAAAGATGCTCAGAGGCCTTCCTACAGAACAGGGTAAGAGATCAGGACTCTTTGGTTTAGAAAATAGGTAACTGGAGGTTCACAACAGTGCAAACATTGCAAAGAGAATTAATAATTGAGCTTCCCACAATACCAGAACTACAGAAAATCCAACAGTGTCAAATCTAAATCACAAAGAAATTCCTCCTCACAATAAACAGTTAAACAGAAGTATTCATCACAGGATCATTGAGAAAGTATAGAGGGGTTCAAATTTAGACTTGATACAGTCATAGAAGACTGGTTCACCAGAAATTTCCAAAGAAATCCCTAAATTACCGACTGTTTGAGTTGAGGAAGATAAACCATGGAAAAGGATACTCAGATGATGCTTTGTGATCCTTCTCTGAAAGGCTCTGCTATACTGGCCATCACAGGTAGTACAAGTTTAAATGGACTTTAGATACAAACCAGCATAAAAATAGCCTTTTTCAGTCTAAAGGCTTTAAACATTTCCAGAACTAGAATTAACAGGATTGTCATGAAAAGTAAAAAAACTATTAAAACTATTAAGCGATTTTGGACAAGCAGATGAAACTCAGAATATGAAATAGATATTGAAATAGATTTAAATGACTGCCAAAAAATCTACAGTCTGGCAGAAATAGTTTAACAAAAGTTGGCATTTCCTTAGAAAACAGAGAATACCTGGTCCTCATATGACCAGCTTCATGTAGATCATTACATATCATACAATAAGAAAATAAACTGAACTGTGTGCAGACCATAACAACCACTAGAAAAGCTTGTAATATAGTTAATTCCTTTTTCCATCAACACAGGAAGCAGACAAATTTGTTCCTAGAGAACTACAGGTCTTTTTCCTGCTCAATCACCTTTAGTTCAACTTAAGAGTGCCTCCTGTGTTCACAGCTGGATGTTTTTCAGCAGAACCTGAATTCTGAATATCTGCTGTACAAATTCTTCAAGAGCCAGTAAAAGCAATTTTCAGAAAGCCACCTCCTTCTTCAAAACAATTGAATCTACAGCAGCTGTGAAAAGTGAAGAATGCTTCCTGTCACCTTCGTATCACAGCTTTCTGACAGCATCAGTGACAAAATCTGGCACACAGTCTCCTCCCAAGTCAATACCAGACATGGAAGTAGACATCTGTGGAGAAAAAGCACAAGTTCTTTAAATGCAGTATCACAGTATTCCCCAGGTATCCTGGGGAGAATCTATGAGGCATCCCAAGCAGTAGCAAGGCCATGCCCTAAAGAAATCTGGATTAAAGCATGCTTTGTGCACAGAACATTCTAAATTTATTCCTTCCTCAAGGTTAAATACTGTTTCTTTCTAAATATCACCCACAAATTAAGATCACGCTATGATATCTGTATCTTCTATTTCAAAAGATTTTCCCCAGAGGTCCCCAGAAGCTGGGTACAGCTAATCAAATTACCCTTGAATGACTTTCCATCTGTGCCCAGCACAGCTTACCAGACAGAGAAGGCAGGAGCAACCCAGAGGAGCAGCCTAGCTGGTTCTTTCTGACTTCCAAACCTACTAACAGTTGTTTGGCTTGTTAGAAGAAAAAGCTTCCTGTACAGCCAGGCCTGAAGACTGCTGGGTTCAGGTCTGCCACCTTTGTGTATCAAGCTATACCTGTATAGCCTGTACCACTCTGTCGCCAAGTTTTGTGTCAGGGAGTACAAAAAACTGGGAAACACAGGGATTTGGAATTCAATCTCAATTTGCCCAGTGCTGGGAATGGCAGGTAATATGAGAGAAAATAATTTGGTTATTTCACTGCTCACCCCAAGCAGATCTCCAGAGACAATTTATGCAGCATCAGTTTCTGCAGCGAGGCTGAATGAAAACACTTCCTTCTGCAGGAGTTTGTGTAAACAGAGATACTGTAACCAACCTCACCTCAGCACAAGGGAGAATTTCTGGCAGCTTCTCATTTTATCAAGTAATAAGAAATCTTTCAAATTCGTCACTCAGGAATCACGTCAGTCAAGTTGATTACCAAAGCAATTCTCTTAATTTGCAAGTTTAGTGCAGAGCAGAGCCTACAGAAAACAGCTCACATACTTGCAAACAAGATTATTTTTTTTCAGTTATGCAGAGATGTCTGCCTTGATTCCCAGTGATAATTTGTGGATGCACAGTATTGTTGCCTTATAATTAACATATCGATTTCCATTCAGGAGTCTGTTTCCCACACTGAAACAATGTCACTAATAAATCTCACCATTTGTAGGGCTAGAGGTGATATCCCCCCTTATTCAGTATATACCTTTATTGCCATACATACGTGTAAGACAAAATGTTATCCAAGTACTTTTTAAAGGTTAAGAAATAGCTGTTTAAAAAACAAGAGTGATTTTGCCAAACTAAATATGAAATGAAATATCTAAGGATAGGAGGAAGGGGGAGGAGAATAACACACAAACAAACCCAAGACCACCAAACAACGTCTTCCAACACAGCTACCTCCACAAATCCTTGTTCCTCCCTCTGTTGCTACCCAGTCTCAAGTAGTGCTGATTATTCAACATGAATAAGACAAAATAAATTTCACTGCATATGGTCTCTTTAAATTGAGATCTAAAAATAGACAGACAGCCAACAAGAAGGCTTAAACAATTTTATCAGTGCTTGATTTATTTCAGCTTTCTGCTCTCTCTGGTCACAATTCAGTGCAACCCATAAATACGTTAGGCTTGTAAAGGAGATTGAATTTTTGAGGGCAGAACAGTAATTGAGGAATTGAACAGCCTGGAGGTTGAAATATCTTCTCCTGGGATATAAGCCTTTGGACCTGTTAGCAGCTGTCTATTGCTTTTCCAGCCATGGACACCTATGACCACATCAATGCATGGAACTGATTTACGCTTCTTTGTGTCACACACAGACAGATCTCGAGTGTGTGCTGGGCTCCACCGTGCTGTTACTCTGAAACAAGAATGTCTCAGGAATATCTCTGACTAGAAAATCTCAAAACAATGGGAAGGCCCAATTTCCTACGAATAAAGTCTGCACTAGCTCAGCACAATTTGATCATACAGAAAGCTGTATTTTACACTTTTTCTGTATTAGCACTTATAAAGGAAAGACTGAAAGTGAAGCGTGAAAGAAGGAATTTGTATTTTTTCTTAAAAGCCAAAAAACAAGCAAAACCAAAACCTCACCATCACCTGCCATTCTTTCGGTCATTCCCTCAGGATCAAACTTTGAGCAGAAAACCTCCATAGACAACGAAAGTAAGAAGCACTTGGGATTGCAAACCCAACCCGTGACCAAAGGCAGAAAAAGTATCTCCAGGCCTTACTCTGCATGAAGACAAGGAAAAGGCCAGGCCTGCAGGGTGTTTTGGGGCAGCCGTGCGGGCCTTCCCCTCAGCACCGCGCCCGCCCCGGCCTGCGCGGAGCCAGGCCGCAGCCACAGCCCGCCGGCAGGGACCGGCACCGCGCTGCCTCCCTGGCCAGCTCACACCCCACAACACAGGCCAACGCTCGTTCCAAGGATGGCGTCGGCCGGAGCGGGCCCCGGGCCCCCCACACACCCTGAGCAGCCGCGTTTGAACAGGTACAGTGACAGGTATAGTGACAGCCACACCGACAAGACAGGGAGACTCCATGAAAGCCATGAAGGGCGCTTGGGAGACCTCAAGGCAGGGCTGGAACCTGCTCAGGGCCTGGGCACATGCAACTGAGGCTGGACCTGAGGGAGCAGCCAAAACTAAAGAAAAAAGAGTGTTTAACTCGAAAACACTAAGAGATGGATTAAAAAATAGAAAAGAGGAAATATGAGAAAAAGACACTTACTAAATCACGATTAAAATCCACATTTCCAACTTTCGTAGTCTGAAAAAGGAAAGAAAACAACTATACATCTGGTTTTGTTTTGTAAGAAAAGATGACAGCAACTGAAACTAAAAAGCATTTGTTAAAAATTGGGTTTGACTATCACATTTGTTCTGATCGAGCCTATCAGTTTGTTTTGAAGAAAGGCTCCTGACGGCATAAAGCACAAACACAAAATGTGAGTAGCTGGTTAGAAACGGTAAATGCCAAGAAGACAGACTGTATAATGGAATTTAGCAGCACCAGTTATTCATAAATAATTCTTCTGATTAAATATTCACACACCATCATCATCATAATTTGTCTTGTAAGTCTGTTCTCATAGGCACCTTGTGCTCTGCTCCTACGAGATCTCGGCACAGACAGGACCGGTGATTTGGATGGATGACACCAAACCAGGATCTCTTCTGAACAACAATGTGCTGCTCATAAAAAGCCCTCTCCAACTTTGCTCTTGGGGAGCAATGGCAGGTCCTGCCTCCCCAGGGACTGGGCACAGCTCAGCCCCACACACAGGAGCAGATGAGGGCTCCCCGTTTGCCTCTCCCCAAACTCCTCTGGCAAACCACTGACCTAGAGCTGTTCAAGTGGAAAGAGGAGTGTGTTTCCTTCCTCATATTTGGCAGCATTTATCCACAACCACCAGGATACTGCTCAGTTGGACATTTTCTCTCTAAGTCTTGTAAAGAAAATGCAAAATCTAAAGAAATTTTCATCTTAAGCAAGCAAAGAAAATAGACCTTCACCAAAATGTCTTGAATAATAACAACTTTTATTAGAAATGTGGCTGGACAGCCAGCCTCCTACAACAAAACCACTACTCCTCTGCAGCTCAGCCTCTCCATGAAGGTCTCTGCATGCAGTAGGTTATGCAGAGATGTTCAGAATGATCACCAGCCCAACGTTTTTCAGCTACAGTTCTTCCCCCCCTCACCTTGTGCTCCAGTTGACAGACAAGACACCACAGCAATTAAAAATAAATAAATAAATAAGTCACGAGCATACCTTCTGACCAGGTGCTACAAGCATGTTACTCATGACAAATTTTTTAAGCTCAATTACCTCCTACATACTACAAGGTATACACAGCTGGCTGCAAGTGTCTGCTTCCCAGAGAAATGGCACATCTGGCAGAGGGATAACTCAGGATTAACTTCCACAGTCCTTGCTTGCAATTGTAGCAGTACTGAGGCACACAGGCTGAGCAACTCATACAGCTGGCAGTGTTCAGCATTTATGGTTGTAGTATCCCCACATGGCCCTTAGCTGCTGCACAATGACTACTTCACTTACAAACCTTCATAGGAAGGGGTTAATAATCCTAGATACACTTCCACAGAGCACAAAAACCAGTAATTATTGCAACTCATTTAAAGGTAGGTGAACAGAACAACTACAAATATTATGTAATGTAAATTATTTAATGTTGAACTCATACGAAATAAAATATTTTATATAAAAATTAACACTCAGTCAGGTTCATCACCTTTGTCTGATTTGTACAGATTTAGTTCCCCATTTTTGGAGAAAATTAAAACTCAGCACTTGCTGAACATCCTATCTTTAAAATTCAGTAAACAAAAAAAAATTGTACATAATACGATTTTTAGAGGAAGTATCCCACCTCAAGGATTAAGGACATCAAATACAGTAGAAAAGGCCATTCAAAAAGATCACATTTCTTGAGCTGTTAATTGTTATGTTTACGTGAGGCTATACAAATTAACACGGTGTATCTCCCTCCACAAGCTCAAGCATCTTGGTGTACATACAGCACATATACACTGTATTTGTACTGTACTATCTTAAGTGATTTCACCCCAATGACACATTTTCTGGTCAACTTCCCATATGCTTTTCAGATGGTATTTATATTACAGTTTGCAGTGGAAATACTAATATTGGACACCTAAAATGCTATCAGCCATCACCTTAACAGCCAATTTTAAATGATGGCAAAATTTTAATTTCATTAAAATAAGGACTTCTATTTTAATACTAGAATTCTCACTAAAAAACGTCATTTTCTAAATATCTGAACCTACCTCATAAATCAAGAGATAAAAAATGGAGTACAATGCCTGCCCATGTCACACACTCCCCAATAACCCTTACACAATTTTAAGTATGATTCTTCTCTGAACGACACAATACACATGTGGGTGCTAGCTATGAGGTTTTCCAGTGATTGCTATAGTACGTATCCGAGTTTAGAATAGAACTACAAATCATTATTTTTGAGGATAACTAGCATAACGTGACAGCAAATACTATAAATACCTTTGAAAGCTTTCTTTGATCACGCTGTTGCAGATAAATGGTTTCAAACTGCCAGCAGTTTATCTCAGTGCTGACACACTGAATAAGTACCACCACAATAAGCAAAATACCTGTGATTTAGCAGCATCTTTTCCATCAAAATAATCCTGGGAGTCAGGTAAAAACAGTCTCAAGTGTGATTTATTGAGCATCTCCATCTGCCTGATTAGATTTGAATTTTGGTGGGTGAGGATGATGGCGGGGCCAATTCCAGACTAGGTGGCATCACCCTTACTGTTTTCCAAACCCAAGTCCTGCATCAAGATTAGCTTTGCCAGGTGTCAACTGCAATGGAATCCTGGGGTGGCTGACTTAAAAAGGAGATAAAAAAACCACGATATTCTTCAAACTGAAACTTTTTCCCCAGGACAAGAAAGAAAATGTCTGGACCACACTGGACTGATGAAAATTAATATAACCTGCCCCATGCTGTAATCATTAAGATAAAAATCTACCTGCTTTTACCTCTATGAAAGAACAACAAACAAAGTAAGAAAAGCTCAGGGCCAGCATCTTTCATCATTTATTATTTAATTATTTGCATGAATGTGGAGAATTTATCCAGAAAGAGTGTAAGTTTCCACGGAGCACATGGTATCCCAAACAATAATGCCTCATTCTCCATCCTGCTGACAAGGTTTTCCCAAATGGCAGAATTTTAAGTACTGCCCAAACTAGTATCCATCCTACTATTCTTCATTATAAAAATAATTCAAATTGTAAATTACCACAATTCACTAAAATGTACTTTTCTTCAACTGTAAACACATTTCTGAATGATGTCAGGTAAGGAACAGTAAGGAACTGTTAACTGCTGAAGAGATATAAATAGCAAATAAAAGCACTTTAAGAATCTTCTTCCATAGGCACATCCTCTTGTAGCTTCTGCACCATTTTGTCCTCCAGCTGTTTTGGTGTACCTTCAAAAAACAAATCAAATTCAACATGTTTCTCTAAACCCAAATAACTGTTTTTCTTTGAACAATAAATGTGTCTATTCCAGGTGAAACAGCCTAAATATATTGCTTGAAGAGTTGTTTATGAGCAAATCCATCAAGCTCAAAGGTATTTACTGCTAACCTCCATCACCTCCTAAAACTGTTCTGTTTTAGCAGAAAAGCTGATGCTGCTTTTATGCAAAATCTAAAATGCAGTCAAACCTGTGTATTCATCTGCTATGACAAGCTGATACAGCTGCCAATACCTGGCAGAACCTTGCAAAGGACCAAAAAAATTCATTACTTATTACAGATCAATGGTCTTCTCACATTAGTTTCTAAATCAAGATTTAAGCCCTCCTGAATGCTGTGTTGGACAGCAAGAATGTTAACTCTCAATAAGATGACCAATAAGAAAAACAAAGAAAAAGGAGAATCCAAGATTTTAGATTTGATTCTGCTCTCTGCCCAGTCAGAATTGCAGAATACCAAGAAGGCAGCTGGTGTTTGACCAACAGATGTACCACACAGTGCTGTGCATCATTCATTTAATACAAGCAAAGCCAAATACAGAAATGAACACTTGAGTTTATTCCTTTGAATTTAGATCTTTTTGCTTTCCTCAAAAAAAAGAGAAAAAAAAAAAAAAAAAGGAGGGAGGGGCACAGATTAAACCAAAATTTAAATACATCCTGACAAAAATCTAAAAAACCCATAGAACAGACTTCTAATTAATATCTAATAATAAAGAAACAAAATTACCAGTAATTTTTTTATAAAACAAGAGCTAATGGAAATGTTTTTAACTTGTCTTCATTACTTTACTTTGTTAAGCATATTTTGAAAAGTAAATAATTTATGTAAAATGTGACTTTACTGAAGGAACAGTATTTTCATGCAAGTTCTACACAACTGACTGACAACTTCAAGGAGCAAAGTTGAACTACTGTATTTTATATCATTCAATGGTAGAATCTGTTGAGTTCAACTAACCAGTTCAAAGGGAAGACTTAGATCAATGTATTGGATAACAAACATGCAGTTCATGGAGCACCAAGTATGGAGTGCAACTTGAAACACTCAAAATAAGAAGAGAAAGGATGAATCTAGGACTAGATAAATAAAAATAGTGTGTTTGATTCAGAACAAAGACACTGACATTCAGTGGCAAGAACTATTCTCCAACAGACAAATTAACTGTAAGACAAATGTACAGGATTATTGATCTGTAGAATAAGTCATTCATCCTAAAACTCTGTAAGCAAACCAGTAGATCTTACCTGCATGGGGAGCACGAAGAAGGTGGATATTCTGTTTGACTTCTTTGATGTCTTCTGCCTTCTGCAACTCTTTGCTCTTCTTTAATCTGAGAAAGGGGAAAATTAGATTTAATTACCTTCAAAGAGGAGATGTATGCTTTCATTTTAATGCACGATATCTCTCACTAAAGGTATGTGCAAGCTGTAAATAACTATAATGATGAGTAAAATAAAGGATAAAAGCATTTGAAAACCAATCCAAGAAAATACTGGATACAAAACCACAAAAAATGCAGCACTGTACCAACTCCTATCAGAATTTAAGACTGTATACAAACAAGTACTACATTACAACTGTTATCCTTGAGTGTCCAAAAGCTACATTTCCTTGGACAGCCAATAACACAGGGTAGAGCCTACCCAGTGTATTTTACCCCATCCCATGAATGACTGCATATATACAAAGCAAATTACTCTCTAAAATTGGATCATCCCATTTCTGGAAAGGTTGTCTAACACAGACTGCAAGGGGTTCCCACCACACAAATAATTCTCACCTGTTCATAATAAATCTCGCTTGGCGTTTTTGCTTTATTTCCTCCACCCTCTTCATTGCATCCACTGAAATAAAGTAGAAGTTGTTTTAAACGTGTTTAAATCCCTGCAGCAGAAAATCCATGCTATTTTTGTAAAGCAGCTCTTACCAGTACTCCAATAATACCTAAATACCAGAGGCAACTCTTACACTGTATAGAGGAAACTACTCCTTCTCCAAAGAGCAGGATAAGGGAATGCTCTGTGTAGCAACTCTGATCACTTGTATTTTAGAACTTATTTAGGCTTCCACTTTCATGCCTACACATAATTTCTATAGTTAACCATCACTGCAAAAGACTCTACTTGAAAAAAGATGCAAGTTACCACCTTCTCCTTTGTGACATTCATTCACATGAATGAATATAAGCAGTTCTCCTATTTTATGGCAATTGATTCTATGAAACAAAATGAAGTGGAATGAGCACAAACACAGAAACCACTGCATCAGTGTAAAAGGCTTACACTGGGAGCCTCTTAAAAAGCTGTAAAACCACTAAGGGGTTTTGAAGACAACAATTCAAAATAAAGGACTTCTGGTCCCCATTTTCAAACCAGTTTCTGAAAAAAAACATGAAGTGTAACTCCACACCTGTTTACAACTCAAACCTCCTCCACATGCTAAGAATTTGGTCATGATTTCAGTAATTTCAAACACAATCACTACAAGCTGTCAATACTCTAAAAATTCTTTTGAAAACATATTCATGATAAGTAAAAAATTAATCTTTTGGTTTTTTTCCTATAATGACTCACCAGTCTTGTTCCACAACTCTCTCTGGTATTTCACTGGTTCATTCCTACGTTTTTCAAATTCAAATGAATTATCCTGTATCAAGAAAAAGTAAATACAGACTACATGCAGAAACTTATTTAGATCAATACATTCTTACTGTAGCAGTCACTCATATAACTGAATATTTTATGGGATTTTTCCTCCCTTTCAGAAGCTCAGTTCCTAGACTTGAACAATCATTAGAGATAAATATGAGAAGGAAATCGAGTTGAGCGTTTGACCTCAAAGTGTCAGGAGCCATGGTGATTTGTCTGAAGAGAACTATTTACCCCAACATCTCCCTCAGCTATTTTCTATTTAGCAAGATAAAAGGAACAGAGAAAACCCATGTGGAATAGGAAATACAGAAAAGATTAGACAGGTGGAAGGTGAAATTGAAAACCTGTAGATTCGAAAGCATTTATTAGAGGACAAATAAGTTCAACAGCTTGTAATTTTGAGATGGTTAAAAAAAAACACAAACCACTATTTCATTTTAAGAACAGTCTAATTTGAAATTGTGAAATACTTCAATCAATAACTGGCATTTAGGACAGCTGCCATCCCCCAGCCGTGTCCTCTCATCCCCATGGGCTGAAGACAAAAAAACAGTTTCCTGATCTTTTTTTTTTGCCAGGCACATTTAACTTTATATCAGTTTTATCTGAGGACTTCTCTCTACCCAAAGGTGGTTTTTTGTTTAGGTAAAGCTGAGCTACACAGCACTAAGTTCATATACTGACTTTAGTTTTAAAATACATAATGTATCTCAAAATTGGAACATAGTGTCATCTATTTAGAAAGGTATAAAGTAATTTTAAATTCAGGTATTTTCAAAAAGGTAATTCAACATAGCTAGAAACAACTCAAAAGCAAGAAACACAATTACTGAAGATGCTAATTAATCGTGGCTTTTCAGAGTCACATTAAAAAATAAAACCACATTCTTTCCCTTGAAAGCTCCACACAAGGTAGGAAATCACTGTCTCAAAATGCTTACTAAATTTTTAATATTCTGTAAAAAAACAGGTAATTATGTCACAGTAATTCTTAAATTATTTAAGGACTATCCCACCATATGTGAATGTTTAATACTTTTACCACTGAAGCCACTTTGTTTTGAAATTGCGTTTGAAGTCTTATGCTGCTTTTCAAACATTCCTATCTATGCAGAGACTTTTCCCACACATTGCAAGCTTTAAAGAGGCTTCATAGATAACCATTTTAGGGGTCTACATAGAGAGATTTCCTGAATTATTTGTGCAGAAACACAACTACCAATGGTGTATGTACAGAGAGTAGAGGATTAATTGGTGGGAAAAAATGCCTTGGACTTGGGAGCCACCACATGTTACCAGCACAGACACCTGATACACTGGCTTCCATACCAACGTGGGAAGATCCAGGTTTTAATCAAGCTGAATGAACAGCTCACTCTAAAGAAACTCTCACCTTCTCTTCCACAATCCCTCTTCTCCCCAGCTCATTTCATTAAATGACAATGCTTTAAGCCACCGAGCCCAGCCTGGGTGCCACAGGAAGAGCCATTTTAGTGTGCTAATGTAATGTGTGAACCAGTTCAGCTTCTTACCACTGTCAGTTCTTTGCCAGCTGCTTTACGGAATGCTTTAGTCCATCTCATCTTTCTGGGGTTTCGCTTCTTTTTAAAGTTTCTGTGGCATTTTGATTTGCAGAACCTAAATATCTTGAAGAAGGGGGTGATAAAGAAGAAAAATCTTAGTGAAATCATATTATTCATGTCCCACTGCAAATGTGATATCAAACACTGAGGTTACTCTAAACTGCTCTTTAGAAATTATATGCAGCTCCCAAATGCCAGTATTTTTATAGAAAATATAGCTATTAACAAAAATAATTTCAAGCACTAATACAGTTTTTTTCACTATAAGGTCATTTTCACAGCTGCCACAGTTAAGCACAAGTATTTACAATTAAGCTGATTATACATAAAATACACCTGAGTTTTGAGAATTATCATCTGCAAAAATAACCATAAAGCCAAACCTGTAGTATGAATAAACGATTTTCTACAGCTGCCAGCACTTTTTAGATACAGTACCACCCTGAAAACAACAAAAAATCCTCACACCTCTCATACTGAATGCAATACACACACAAAAATGTCTGTTTTCTGGGATGTAGCCTTAAGCCCCAAAGATTACCCTGCAGGAGTCCTAAGCACATTAGTTAAGTCCTGGACTGAATTTACTGAAAGCTGTTAAAGCATACGACAAAATGTTTTAATTACCCTTTTTCTCTTTTCTCTAATTTTCTACATATTCTACAGAATACTAGATTCTTCACTTAAAAATGGTCGGAATTACACGTTATTCATGAGGTTTTGAAAACCCTCTTTTTCTACAGCCATATCCTCCTTCCCACCTAACAGTCAATTCTAAAAGATATTAATAGAAAACATGAAATTTTTAATTAAAGCAATCATCTTCGAATAGCTGGGTTTTTTTACACTCTTCTACTACGTTTTTTCACCTTAACTCAGGCATACCTGCCATTGCATTTTGCCGTTTCACAGACTATCTGTTCACAACTAATCTTTTTAAGAACAGGCCTCCCGTGGCCGTGAGCACACAGCCCGTGTCAGCGCGCACCCACCCCCGAGCCCCCGGCGCTGTGACTCCTGCGAGCGGCACCGCCCGGCCGCGATCTCTTCTGACATCTGGGCCCGGGAAGATGCGATTTGCGCAAGCTTCGCTTCACGCTGGGGGCTCCGACGCCCCGCAGCAACGATACGGAGCGCGGCAGAGACTGGGACACGATACGCAACATTTTGTGTACAAGCTTGTCAGGCCGGTGCAGGGCCCGGAGTGCCATGGCCGTGCTGTTCTGACAGCCTCGGCGGGGTGAGTCACATCGCATCCCGCAGCCGCGGCTGCTCCCGGAGCCCCGCCAGGGACACGCGGGCCCTCAGCGCCCGCCCACGGAGCCTGCAACCCGCACTGCCCAGAGCCCAACACCCACCTGCTGCCACCTGAGCCAGAGTCTGAAAACTAATGGGTGAGGATTCTGTGTTGCTCTGCGAAGAGCAACACAGAATTATTTCTTACTAAAAACTGAAGGAAATATTTAAGCTCCCACTCTTGCCGACAGCCATAGCAGCTGCCAAATTACTGCATCGCTCCAGGTCCTTAGATTTAAATATCAGTGAGACATGAATTTCGCAGATTTCTGAGTAGTCAGAGTTGGAACGGACCCACGGACAACAAGGATTACTGACTCCAGCTCTTAAGCAAATGGCCCGTCCCGGGTTCGAACCCACAACTTCGGTGTTCTCAGCACCGTGCTCTGACCAGCTGCGCTCATCTCGGGCTCCCGCCCGCCCACACACCCGGGCGGCGCGTGCGGACCCCGGCAGGGCCCGTGCCGACCGCCAGCAGCGGCCCCGGCCCGGGACAGGGGCTCCGTGAGGCCCGTGAGGCGCGGCCGTGACACCGAGCCCCTCTGGGGCCCGCCGGCACAGGCCGGGCCGGCGCAGGGAGCGGCTGCGAGCACTGCGGGAAGAGCGGTGCCGGTCGGGCGGTACCTTGCAGTCGTTGCGCACGAACATGACGCCGTGTCCCGGGTAGACGGGCCCCGAGCAGAAGTAGCACTTCTCGATGCGCATGGCGGCGGCGGCGCGGGCGGAAGC
>WAAE01012725.1:0-33316 GCA_013400495.1 Nicator chloris
TGGACACTTAATACTCAGAGACAGTGCAGGAGTATTAAATCACTCATTTGTGCAATATTTAAGAGTACTTGTACTTTGAACCTTAGAATTTCAAATATTGATAAGTAGTAAATTTCAAATTCTTTATTCTGTTGGATGAAACAAGTTGATGCATGCAGGTAGGACAATTCCATAGTTCTGTGTTTTGTCTTTGATTTGAGTTATTAACATGAGTAAAATGTTAACCCTAATAATACTCAATCTACCCTACTAAAACTGGCTCTATATACCTTAAACCACCAAAATCGTTTATAAAGTGAAGTAAGAACATAAATCTAATTTGTCATGTTGACAGAGACAAACTATTCCAAATAATATATTTTATGACATAGGGCTCTATTTTTGCTTTTTATTATTAGGACAGTAATGATGTATTCACTTCTTAAGATTTCTCTCTGCTTGTTACACAACGTGAAGGTAGATACGGTCTTGGCTTTGTGACTTGAAATAGAAAATGAAATAAACAAATAAATGTCGAAGTGGAAATGCATAAAAGGCCCCAGATGACTAAATGAGGAAAATGAGTGTTGTAATGTGCTACTACATGTAAGTTTTCAACTTACACAAGATCCTGTTTTAGCAAAATGCCAGTACATAAAGGAGTTTGTTTAGGAGCTCTGTAGGAATGCATGCTTTTTTCTTTGCCAAGAGTTGCTTTTGAAGCTCTCCTAGTAAGATACATTTAGGTGTTGGGCTTCTTCCTTCTGTCCTGTTTTCCTTCTGTCCTTACAAGCTTAACCTTTGCAAATTCAATGGGAAGCTCTCTGAATTCACGGTATTATGAACTTTAGGTTTTCATGCAAACTTGTATACATGTGATACATATTAAAAATGCACAATTCTTGTGGACTTTTTTTTTCCTTTTCCTTGTTTTTTCTTCTCAGTGCTGGAAACAAATACAAAATTCTAGAGAACCAAATGTTTTCATCAGTCTGTTAGTGAAACAGCTGGTTTTAGTGCTGATGCTTACAAACTTGCAAGAGTCCACTAGAGAGCCCATCTGAAGCTTTCTGCAGCAGCTTGTTGGGTCATCTTGTATCTAGACTCAGAAGCAATGTTTTCCTGCTCTCTAAAGTCAGTAGCTTTATTAATTTAGGACTCTGCTGGTGGCTTTTAATAACCTGTGCTTCATGCCAGGCATTTATAGATTTAATATACTGACTAATTTATATTCCTGCAGCATTAATGCAGCATCACAGTTCTTGAATGTTAAGAATTAATCCTTTACTCAGTCAATCTAAATTTTGGCAAGATCCTTATGTTTGATAATCCTAGACTTTAAGGGGGGAAAAAGGGATAAGCAGAGTGTTTTAAGGGAAACCAAGGCAACTTACATTCAGAAATTGTGTTTGAATTCAAGGTAAGTAAACATTACTGATAAAAACAAATGTTTTATTATCTTACAGTATAGAAGCTACAGCTGTACCTAGTTCTCTCTGGTATGACTGAAAACACATCACAACCACCTATAGCAGGGGAAAGCCACATTGTCTTGTTGCTATTTGGTATTGTTGGTGTGAATGCCTTAAACTCTGACTGGATTTCTGTTCTTGTTTTTTCTCATTTACTTTTGCTGTCTTGTTCACCCCCCAAAATTGACAGATTACAAGGGAGTATTCTAAAAATCTGTTGATATTCATGGCAATTTGAATGGACATAACTTAGCTTGGTTTGGTTAAGTTTCTAGATGACAACTTTTAAATGGCTTAAGTCACTGCACCCACAAAGCCACCTTTTAGAGAGTTTTTCTTTCATGCATAAGTTTTGCATACTTTAGTAAATTGTCAAGGTATTTGATCAAGGACAGTAGATGTGAAGTATCCACCTTTCAGATGCAGCTTGTTTTCTTGCACTGGGACTCCTGACACCTTTGTGCAGCTGAAGCCAAGTGGGTAAGAGGTGAGGTGCTGCTCCATGCAGCGTGTATGGAAAGCAAATGTGTTTGGAGCTTTAGGCTAGGGTCAGTGCGTGGCACTTGGGGCAGGGACAGTCTCTGCTTTGTCTCTTGGTGGCTGCAGAAGAGCAGCTTCTGCCTCATGGGCAACTTACCCTGGGTGCAGGGAGCCTGGACAGAAGTTGGCTCAGCAAACTGCAAAGTGTTTTGCCTCATCCCTTTTTGGCCTCTGGTGTGGTTGGCCTGGGGAGGTCTTTGCTGGGCTTAGGTGAGCTCGTTTTTATCTCCTTACCTCAGGAAGAACTACAGGTTCCTCACTGAGATACTTCAGGCACAAAAATAGTTGGTTTCAGGCACTTGTTTACAGTTACACTAGGAAATAAATGATTGTTATTTTTTTTTAATGCAGGTAGAAGTTTCCTTAAATTGGTTTAGCTCAGTATAGAAGAGCTACAGCATGCCACTGTCCTGTGTGCATTAGTGGTGTTGGCAGCAGATAAACTGTGAGGGTTCTGCTGCATCTTAAAACAACTGTATACAGTGTAACCTTTTCTGGCAAGAAGTTTAACAACTGAACATCTTGCATAAGAAATTTTGAATAGTACAAGGCTGAAGAAGAAAAGAGCAAATTGGACAATCCTCTTAATTACTCTCAGCAGATTGCACAGATTGCATGGGGTTATGTTTGGTAGAGTTCTGAATTAAAGAAACTGATTTTTTTAAAAAAACTTGTTGGATTGAATGCCAGGCAAAAATGCTAAACTTGAGTACAGTTTGCTGTACATAACTTGTGTGTTGGTATTATGAAACTGGCCTGCTCAGCTGCTTGGCACTTTGATGGCACATGGATTAGTTATGGAGAGAATTCAGCCTTTGGACGTTATATTTCAGCAGCTGGTTTATTTTGTACATAAAACATTGCTATGTTTTGCTTGATGAAGAGCCCACCAGTGGAATGCTGTTACATCATGAGACATAACTTCAATTAGTATCAGCTTCTAGACTGACACTTGAATTAAATATTAACATTTTCTGTGCTTTGAGTAAGTAAACAAAGGACTCTATTTAAATCTCCCTTTTCTGCAAGGATGGATAAAAGGGGAGCGTGTATTTTGAACAGCAAAACAGGCAAAAAGTTTGACTGCTCGGTTGTCTGCCTTGATTCAGCAAGGTCAGAAAGGTCTTTTTTCAGCTGATGTTTTTGATACTTTTTAAATCTAAAAAGAAGCGTGCCAATGGTTGCCTCTTTGTTTTGTTGGGGATGCAGTATAAGGTGGGGTATGGGAAAAGGTTAGGCTCTGTACAAGTTCTTTCACAAGGAGAATCAGGAACATGGCAATTTTTCACAACCTTTTTTCCTACCAATATGTTCTAAATTACTGGAATAAAGGCAGAGCCTCTTCACAATTTGCATTTCACTTATTTGACACTGTGGTGTTGAAAACCTATTAAACTGATGTGATCTGTGACTTAAGTCACATCATGAGTAGGACAAGTTCTGGGATCAAAGTCTATTGCTGGGATAAGCAAACTTTGCCTTTCCAAAACAAATAGCTAAGATATGTGATGGAGTGGGAGGAGAGTTAATTATAGATTGTAAACCCAAGAAAATGTAAATAGGAAGGCAGATCTTTCCTGTGCTTCTCTGATGAACATGTTTAAGGTACTTCAGACCTTTCCTCCTACCTTGTCTTCATGAAAATGCTCTTCTGTAATGAATTGATATTTAGTCAAGATGCCTTTTGTCTGTAGAGAAAAGCAGTGATGCAGTTCCACAAGTTCTGAGGTGTCCAGTTCTCAGCACAATGTGTTGGACTTGGATTGTTTGCAACCCAGAGTCATCTTGCTCTTGTACTCTCTTGGCAGCAGGCTCTGTGTTAGACTGTAGAGTTCTTTGTGGGTGTGCCTGCAGATGCCTGTTTCCTTGTCCTAGACGGACAGACAGCTGTCCATTCATGTGTCCATAAAATGGGAGTGTTGTCAGTCCCTTACCTCTTTGCCCTACCTGGGCAAAGTTGCATAACCCAATTTCCTTACTCTAATGTGCATCCCTCAGATCATATAGGAATGGGAGGAGAGGACAGAATGCAAGATGTTTGGCTAATGCAAGTGGAATGAAGTTGCATATGCAAAGATGTACTCTCTCTGCACTGAGGAATAGATCATAGAGGGCCTACAAGATAAATTTTAGATGGCTAAACAGCTTTTCATGTCAGTTTGAAAACTGACAGTTATACAATTCATAAAATTCTTGTTGTAGAATGTAATTTGCCTATCATGTGAAATTATTGTTCCTTTTATGTGATTAAGTGCAGAGATATTTTTTATTACGCTGTTTTCTTGGCAAAAGTAATTGTCTTCTGGTGAAAATGTGTTTAGCAATACTCCGCCTTCTGACATAAAACTTAACATTGCACATGTTTAACACTTCATTTGTTTTGCTACGGCTTATTTGGAAGAGTTTCGTATTGTTTGTACAACTGCTTAAAGGTTTTAATTTTTTTCTTTTCAGTCATTATTTAACCTGCTGGAGTTTAGAAGACTGGTTTTGAATTTCAATCCTCCTGCAAATGCTCAAGATTTGCCCCGAAACCAAAAGGTAAAATGAGAAGCTGACTTCCTCTCATGGCTGATGAGGGCATTTTTGTGTTGTACTTGAGTTTTGCACTGTTCTCTAACTCATATCAGCGTGGGTTTTAGAGGTGCCAGTTAACAGTTCTCTGAGCTTCCTGTTGTGCATCTTACATAAATGGCACCAGCCTGACAGCAGAGTATGGGGCAGGGTGCTGAGAGAGGCAGAGCATTTCTCGTGTGAGTGTAGCTTGTCTTGGCAAATATGTTTTGTTCCAGTTCCCTCCCACTCATGATCTGACACTGAGCTTTTGTTTATTAGCTTGTCTCTTCTGGCTTTTTCAGGAGGTGATTATATGTATAAATTTTCTCATGTTTATCCTGGTACTCATATAGGATTGGGAAGGGGAAGGCCCTGGCTTAGGTTTCTTATGACTTCAGAGTGGCAAGAGGAAATGGTCATGGAATGGGGGACAAGAGAGACCAGTTTTTCTTTCTTCATGGGCATCCTTTGAGGAGACATACAATGGGGGCCCCTTGGTTTCTATGCTGTGAAATGGGAAGAAAGAAATGGAAGTGGCTGTATGAAATTTGAAGATGCTTGGTTGCCTGATTTTGAGCAGGGACTTAGAGAGCAATGAATTTTTGCATATCCAGAAATTAGAATCATAGAATGGTTTAAGTTGAAAAGAACCTTAAAGATGAACTGGTTCCAACCCCGGTGCCACGGACAGGTGCACCTTCCACTATCCCAGGCTGCCCAGAGCTCCACCCAAGCTGGCCTTGAGCACTCCCAGGGATAGGGCATCCACAGCTTCTCTGGGCAACCTGTGCCAGTGCCTTACCACCCACACTGTAAATTCGACTTGCCTGTTGCCCCTTTCTGTCAGATTTAAGGAAGGGAGTGTGTTGTCAGCCTGTTCTTAGTTGTTTGTCCCTTCAGGCTTGTCTGGAATGTTCACTATCAAAAGTAAAAGCTGTTATTAGAGAAGCAAAAGAAAACAAAGAGAAGACAGTGTCCATTTTCTAAACCTCTGGGTATGTTCCATAAAAGGGAAGTTGAATGTTCAGTCAGGACTGGATAATTTCTCCCCTGCCCTACCCCCTTCTTTCCTCAGCACATTCAAAGTGCAAGAAGTCATGTTTTTTGGTTGGAAAGCATATTTGCATTCAGCCATGAGATGGTGTGAAAAGAAAACATAGGTAATGTTCCCAACACAAGGTGGGGATGGAGCAGTGAATTTTAATAAGAAAGATAAGTTATGTTTTACCAAGAGTTGTACTACTTTTTTATTTTTAGATTGACTTCTGCCCAGTATTTAATTTTTCATCGTATACTTTGTTTTAGTAATATCCTTCAGTATTCAGAACTTCTCTGTTGTTTTTTCAGCATGTAAAAAGGAATTGGCATCTAAAAAGTGGTATGAAATAGCTGATAACAAGCTGTTGTCTTCATAAACATCTTGCCCAAGCATTGACACTTACAGCCAAATGCCTTTAGCCATTCTAAAGTGCTTTATTTTAGAAATTCTGACCATGACAGACAATATGTTTGTGTGAAGTGGTGTGACACCGGGCAAGTGCATGGATTTGTTCAGAAGCCTTGCTTTCTGCAGGCCTGCTAGAGAGAATCTCTGGCAGTAGTTTGTGTCCTCTCCTTTCTGAACTTACATTCCAGAATGAAGTAGCATTATTACTTGGTGTACTCATCTGTCTTATCTACAGCTGAAAAAGGATTGAGGAGAATTTAGGGATCGCTTCGCTAGTTGGAATTTAGACAGATAGAAGTCATAAGCATGCATGCCCCCAAATATGGTGCCTTTATTTCTTTATAAGTAAAGGCAATTAGAGGCAAATGGATTTAGAGTTGTAATATAAGTTACCTGTTGACAGTAGGAAAAAAAAGTAAAGCCCTGAAATTTACTTCGGACTGCTTACTTATTTTAAAACTATTTTGCCTTAGTTTTGGTTTTGTTTGTGTTTTTATTCCAATATTAACTACCATATGTGACTGACATTCTCCAAGATCAAATTTTCTTGCTAATAAAGGACATGTTTTAATAATCCCAGATTTTGAATACTTGGGTTTACATCCTGTTGTTCTTCCAGTTGGTGGGAATTAGACTTTAATGCTGGGGTCATGACAGTGTCTTGATTTAGAATTAAAACATGTGGTTGTACTTCAGGGAATATTGCAGAGCAGGGGGTTTGTTCTTTCCCATCGATATATTGAATGCAAATGCTCTGAATAATTTGGCATGTAAACTTTTTAATCCAGAAGTCATCGGTATAAATTTTTACTTCAAAAAAACTCCAGAAAAACAACAGCCCCACCCTATTTGTCTCAGCTAATTGGGCTTTGATTTTCTGGATTTGGGCATACACTTAAAATCTTCAATTTGATCTTGCTCTTTTTAATTTGAAAATAATTTGTCTTCCTTGGTTTCTTTCTGTAGAACAAATGTGGTTCTCTGTAGTTACTGCAGCCTCTTTGCTGTCCCAGTTCTCTTGGCTCTTGCTGTCACATGAACAGATCTTTTTGCTGTACACACTGAGACCAGCTAACTATTTGGCCTTTGTGATATCTTCAGGAAACATTTTATTATCACAGGAAAGGGGTTACTGTGCTCCAGGTTAGCACATCCTTCCACATGTTCTGATATTATTGTAATATTATCCTTATCTCACTCTGCTGGCAAACTGATTTGCTATAATGAATGTTTGCTGTGTATTAAATATGTAGACTGCTTCAAAAGCCTTTATAATAATAAGCTATTCTGACATGTATTAAGAAATTATTTATGCAGGCAGGAGAGGTGATAAAATGGAGAATGTCTCAGATTATGAAATTTCCATACAGTGCTTAGTTAAAAACTTACTTTAGTCTTTTTTTGTGTTGACGTGTGTACAGGATGCTTTAGAGGGGAGAACTATATGCTGTGCTGTGATCACTTTATCTGTCCTTTGTTTTGATGTGCAAGTCCTTTTGTGAAACTCAATACCTTATCTTAGGGACTGGCCCACCTTATTTTGGAGAATTTAGGATTTGTTCTGGTCAAGGATCATGTCTAATGCATTAAATAGAGCTTTTTCAGAAGCAGCAAGGATTTCCCTAGTTTTAGAGAACTTTGATAGGCTTTGTAGATGTTTGTTCTAAGTAATCCTTCTGACATTGGTAGGCAGTTTTTCAAGCTAAGGCTACAAGTACAGCTAAAACTCAGCCCAAGTTGTAGTGTGAATTTGGGTAATGCAGTAATGTACTATGTACATTATAATAATGCCTATGCACTTCAGATTTAACAAAAAGAAAGTAAGATCTAGAGTATTCTGTGGTTAACAATTTGTATTATGCATATGAGCTATCACTGGTATTGAAGCATCTTTATAAAATGTATCTAAAATTTGAAATTTCATTTGTTTTAATAGAACAATTTATGAAAACAGCAAGAAAAACAACTTCTGCAATTTGTTTCCTTCTTTTGTTATTATATAGTGCTTTAACTATCTCCATGGGAGACTGAGTCTGTTCTTGAATTAGGATGATTTGATGCTGAATTAGGGTGGCACTTTTCTGTGAACAGTGTTTATAACTGGCAGGTGTTTTGCAAGGTGGACTAGAAGAACAAGTTAAATTCAGAGATTTACATGACTAGAAGTATTTCCTAGGTAGTATGTGGAACACAGTGAATTCACTATGCACTTTTTCAATCTGAAGTAACCCAGATTTTACGTAAAAAAAGCTTTGTGCCTCCTGGATTGACACAGGAGTGACTAAACAAGCCTGCTGTTTGATGAGCATGGGAAATAGTTTGTCATCAAGTAATTCAGGTTTGACCAGTATCAAGACATCTGAGCTGCCTTTGAATGATACTTTGTTCTAAATACAAGTGATTACATGGGGTTTAATTTCACAAATATTTGCTATCTACTCAGGAGTAGATATCCAATCTCCAAAGCATTGGTAACCTGTGATTTACTCTATGGTATTTGTGTTCCAGTTTTTTGTGGGTTTTTTGTTTTGTTTTGTTTTTTTCTTTCATTATGCAGGTAGAAAATATTTCTTCTCTTCTGGAAAACAGCCAAAGAATGCCATAGTCACATGAACTGTACTTCAAAATTGGGTAGAAAGGAGAGCAGGCTATTTTACTTGTGTCAAGAGAAATAATAAAGGTTAATGTAGACCTTAGAAATTTAGTCTTCAGTAAAAATAAGCTTTAAAAATGTGCCAAATAGTGTGTAGGCCCACAAGAAATTCTTCTTGGTACAGAGGAATACTAATTTGAATAAAATGATGCATACTGTTACTTAAGGCTTTGTAATTGTTGAGAGAAACATTTCTGTCCTTAAATGCAAGGCTACTTGTCCAGTAGGACAAGGCCCACTTCAAGACAAACAGTATCATCTAGATATGATTTCAGGGAGTTTTTAGGTTCTGAAATGGCATTTTCTTCTCAGAGAACTGCATTATTTTGTAGAACTGCCAAGTATGAAGGCATGCAGCTTTACCTTGGTAGTACTAGAAGTAACCTTATATATTATTATGATGTTACTCAGTTTATTGGGCAATGCTTCTGTTCAGTGGATTTGTTGTCACTTTGTTAAATATTTTTATTCTTCACGTACAGGAACATAGGAATCTGCCTTTCATGCGTGAATTGAGGTACCTGTTTGCACTTCTAGTTGGTTCAAAGAGAAAATATGTTGATCCATCAAGAGCAGTTGAAATCCTCAAAGATGCTTTTAAATCAAATGATTCCCAACAGGTAAATTCCATGTATTTTCAAGCAAGTTTATGCATGCTTTTATATGGTGATGTTGTAATAGGAAATAGTTCCTGTGGACAACAGAATTTCCAAATATCCACAGAAAAGCAGCTTCTAATTATCAGTCTTTGACCTTTTCCTATAATATGTGATTTCTGGTTACATTTATTAGAAAGATTAAAAAAAAACAGACAACAAGACTATTTTATTCAATACCCTTTCTTCCTGTAATTTTAGAAATGAACTAATAGTTAACATTCTTGCTTTTAGGATTTAGTTCAGCTTCTAAGTCTGTGGATTTTTGAAAGAGAAATACTATTCTGATCTTCTACATCCAGGGCTATACTGTTAATGTACAATCCCATTATACTGCTTGTTTACTGGTTTGGAGAATCTAGATATTCATATTCAGGATTATTACCCAAATCTTAATGTGCATATTCTGCTTTTTTTGGACATTCTGTTTCTTCAGATGCTTTGTTTTCCCACATGAGGTTATATGGCTGAGGTGTTTAATTACAATAGCACACTGAATTTAGTGCTTGATGGAAGTAATATTAGTCACCACTTGCTAGATTCCAAAGGGTTTGAACAATGGGATTCATGAGATGCCTTTGGACTAGCATGATGTGAAAGCTGAGCCCAAGTAACAAGGATCACAGGACAGTGTCAACTGCTGAGGAACACCAGAGCCACTCATAAAAAAAAGCAATCACAGGCATAGTCTTAGACATTGTGTGATTTTGGAATACTGGTGGAGGGGGAAGGGAATTCTGCTAAACTGGTCTTGTAAGGTGACACTTTGTTGTGCACTGTTACATATGTGAACTGATCACTTTATTTTTTTAACAGCAAGACGTTAGTGAATTTACACACAAATTATTAGATTGGCTAGAAGATGCCTTCCAAATTAAAGCTGAAGAAGAGAGGTAAGATTCTTTTTCTAGCTCTGCATGTTGAACATTTGGATGAGAGAAAAGCCAACCAAATGACCAAAAGTCCAATTCTCTGTATGGCTGGAAACATTTTGACACTGTAGCTTGTTTTAGTTCAAGTGTGTTTTTTTCCCTACATGTCAATACTTTCGGTTTTTTTCCACGAGTTGTCTTTTTTCTCCATCTTATTTCGTGTTAGGAATCTAGCTCCATAAAGTCCAGAGTATAAAAAGAGTAGAGGTGTTTTGTAGATAACGAATTAGGCTTTTTTTATTTTAATGCCATTTTGCTTTTTGGTCTGTAGTTAAAGGACTTCAAAACCTCGCTCCTCTTTCTCACCTCAGAAGTAAATACTCATTGTTTGTATTAGTGAGCATCTGGAAACTTTTGAATACATGACTTTTTCTACAATGTTTCAAGAAGCAGTTTTTACAAGGGTTTTGTATAGTTTAACCACTCATTACTGAATCTGGTTTGCATAGATTGTCTTAGAATGAAACATTTCTGAAAATTAGTTTTCAGAATATACCTTTCCCTGCAAATATCTGAATCATTGTTATTGTCATTAGAGGAAAGTACAAAAATAAATTAACAGTAAAATGGGCATCATTTCTATCATGAATTCAGAATAGTCTATTCATAATTTTATAAATCAAAGGTTGTAGCTTTGACATGGAGTTTTTTGCTCTAACACAGCTCCTGGTTTTTTTTAGGGATGGAGAGAAACCAAAGAACCCAATGGTGGAGTTGTTTTATGGACGATTTCTAGCAGTAGGTGTACTTGAAGGTATGCATCAGAATTTACTTGGACTTCTCTGGTCATGTCTGTTCTGTGCTTGTCCAAGCACACAGGTGACCGATGCAGTTTTAGGATTTTAGCTACTTCTGCAGAACCAGATGTGGACGTTTGTCTGTGACAAATGGTTGGTCAGGTATGAGACCGAGGAGATGGCATTTGAGCTGCAGGGATCCACAAAGACACTTCTCATAACCTTCAGGAGCTGTGTGTGTTCTCAGTGCAGCAGAAGTTGGGGTGAGATGCTGAGGGAAAACGTTTGGAAGAAATTATTGGGGCACTGTTACCATTTAGTAATGGTGTACAAGAAGGCAAGATACTGTATTTCACTGAGCTGTTCTCTCATGCTCCCTCTGATTCATTTAATGCAATTTAAAACCTCAATTATTGCATTTCCTTCTGCACAATTTCTCATATGGAAAACTCACCCTCTTAAAAGTACAGTTTGTTGGAAAACAAGTCAGTGGAAACCTGCTCAAGGGCAGTGTTGGAGAGAGTGCTAAGGAGGAAGAGACTCTACAAGTTCCCTTTATCTTACATGTATGTAGTAGATCTGCAGAATTATACTGTTCCCTATTTCCAAGTGGCTTTGAAAGTGTTTTTGAATCATTTGAATGTTGGTGATTCTGCCTCCCATCCAAATTAATGACTTTGGCATTTGAATGAAGCAGGTATAGTCTTTTAAGTGGCTTCCAAATTATTCTGTGATCTTGAACGTGTTTGTAGTGAGTTGTCAGATTTCAGAACCATTCTGCAGATTTCTTGCTAGTAGCTAGCATTCTTGCTGCTTTCATCCCTTACATTCTCATTTTAACAGAGGAGGTATGTAAAAATCAAACAAATGTAAAGAAACTAGGAGATGCAAGACTTGTTACTGACTTCAGGTTGAAATAAATTGAAAGTCTAGGTTGAAGTCACTTGTCCCCCATATTCTTCCTCATGTTTGCACTTACATCTTTATACACTGTTACCAAATTATAGTCTTGTTTTCAGGACAGAAATGAATGTTCTCTTTTGTGGCTTAGTTTTGCAAAATCTACTTATACAAAGGGCTCTTTCATACCAGCAATTCCACTGACTTTGCTGATACAATATACATTTGTATTATGAAGTTCCTATTTGCAGAGGAGGACTTTGATTTATATGTGTAAAACTTCCCATATGTCTGTGGTGCCAAGTCATTTTGACTTTGCATATTACCAAAACATGCTAAAACAATATAAAAAATGGGCTGAAGAGGAAAATACAGTAATTTTCAATATTGTTTGAGCAACATTTTTTACTAAATCGTCTTTGGACATATAATTAAGTTGTTGAATAAGAAAATATGGGTATTGTTCAGTAGACTAGATCAATTGACCTAGGATTGATACAGTTTTTTTGCAAGGTAAATGTTTGTTCTAAAACATAAACTGTTTAATTTTTCATGTGAAGGTAAAAAATTTGAAAATACAGAAATGTTTGGCCAGTATCCACTACAGGTTAATGGCTTTAAAGATCTGCATGAGTGCCTAGAAGCTGCAATGATTGAAGGGGAAATTGAATCTCTCCATTCAGAAAACTCTGCAAAGTCTGGTCAGGAGGTGAGTTAAGTGCTCCTCTGGACTTCTCTTGGGATGTTGTTGTCGTGCCCTTTATTTTTTCTTTGGGTTTCAGGTCTGGTTTTTACAGTTGATGGCACCTGCTGTATAGATGGGAATCCCCATTGCCTGTAAAGGCTGAGCTGCTTTATCTTTACACAACTGTTCATGTTTCATCACAGTTATTTTAAAAATGTGAGATCTTAGGAGGTTTTTTCCTACATGCCTAAAAAGTTCAGGTGTAATTTATTCCTTGGTGTCAATCTTTTGCAGTAATGAAATGTTTCTTCTTTTAATCATATCAAAGTGTACATGGGGTTTAATTGTGAAACCTAGTGAGACACTGAACTCATCCTCCAGTCTGAAGTTCTGGTGCCAATTCTGTGTTTTACAACAAATGTTTTACGGCATCTCTTTTACAATGAGCATATTTCCTGAAATATAATTTGAAGAAAACAAAATCTCATAAATTTCTTGGTACAATCCTAAGTTTAGTTTCTTCATGTAAGGTGAAATCTTGTGTGTACCTACTACAAGGGCACAATTGTTCATCTTATGAACCAAAGGTTGTCTTGCAGTTATAACCAGTTCTGTTATAAATGTTTGACTAGAAATGTCAGACTTGGTTGTTGTGGGTTTTTTTTGTTTTGATTTTGAGGCTTTTTTAACTTGTAATATTGGAAAACTGGGAAACAGCAGGATAGTGATGTACAG
The DNA here is from genome assembly GCA_013400495.1 of Nicator chloris. Classification (NCBI taxonomy): domain Eukaryota; kingdom Metazoa; phylum Chordata; class Aves; order Passeriformes; family Pycnonotidae; genus Nicator; species Nicator chloris. The sequence goes on from WAAE01012725.1 coordinate 13,293, forward strand.
GTCTAAATTCTTAAGCTTTGAGTTCTGTGAAATTGTCAGCTTGGCTTCTAAGCATGTGGAAATAGAAGTGAAATTGTCATATGACAGATTGACAGTGGTGGAAAACCAAGAAAAGTGATGTATTAAGTCCTATTCTAGAAAAAACATTGTTTCATTATTACCAGGGCCAAGTAAATTGGTTGTTTCCCTGAAATTATCCATAGTGATATTGCTTCTTTTAGTAGCTATGTTTAAATATAATGCCTGAAAGATGTTACAGTGCATTGGAATGTTTGGAAGTACCAAAGAACTCTGAATTTCTTGTAGCTTTAACGTGATCTGTTTCAACTGAACAAAGACTTCAAGTAACTTTTTTCTGAGCTGATTGAGATCAAAGCTTAAAGAGAATAATAATGTGACAGTCACATGTGTTGAAAGACCCTCAAAGTAACATTGTTTTTTTTCCTTATTCCCATTGACTCTAATGGGGTATTTAGCTTGACTATTATTAGTATTGTTATCATGATACCTGAAAGCCCCACAGAGCAAGGTGTCAGCGAGTGAGCTAATGTAGGAACAGAAAAAGGAGACATTCTCTGTCCCGAGGAACTTAAATGCTGCTTCAAGAGAATTTTAGCCATGAGCACAGGAAGAAAAGACTGTTTGCCAGGTATTGTATAAAAAGACTATTCAAGACATTTGGCTGGATAGGAGAACTTGAAGTGAGCCCTGAGTCAAATGGCACATCTGTGCTATGGCACTGATGACAAATATGTGTTAATGGTGTCTGCAGCAATCAGAGAAACTTCAGGTGATGATGGTTAGATATCCAGAATTTATTAAATGGGTAGACTGTAGTTTTTGTGTTTGAGAATGAACAGGAACAAAAACATCTTCAGTGCTGGAACTGGAGCTGGATTTGTATTGTAGTTGAGAAACAGTATATGTAAAAAAAAAAAAAGAGAATTATGGATAGACCTCTGCTGAGTAGTCAAAGACAGATGGGTTAAGATGATGATGATAGCAGTGATTAGAGGCAGGAGTAGAAACTTTAAGCTGTTAGTATGGAGGAAATGTCAAAGACTTGCTGACCCCGTTTCAGAGGGGATCAGAAGCTTTGAATGATACCAGGTGAATGAAAGGATTAGAAAGCTGAGTCTGAGAGAACTATAGCAGGAAGAGCACTTGCTAACAGTGTAAACAGCCCTTTCAATATCATTGAGGAGTTAAGGCAACAGAACATTTGGCAAGGCAGGTATGCTCAAGCATGAGCCGACTTCTGTATGAGCAAAATAAATGTGAGTGGAACAAGTATTTCTGCCCCCTCTGCTAAAACACAGATAGCAAAGCTCTTATGCAGCATGGACAACAAATGGTCTGTGTTTACACTGAAGGGAGAAGGTGGCAGCCTTGGAAAACTTATGCTGACCCACCCTCTGAAACCAGTTTCTCTCACAGCTGTGTTGATCTGCAGGTATTGTATCATTATTACTGATTTTCTGCTATTGGAAGACATTAATTCTGGGGATTTCTGTTTCTTCATCCAGCACTGGTTCACAGAGCTTCCTCCTGTCTTAACTTTTGAGCTATCAAGATTTGAGTTTAATCAGGCTTTGGGGAGACCAGAGAAGATACACAACAAATTAGAATTTCCTCCAATTTTGTATCTAGACAGGTATGGTATAATATCATTAACAAATTCATAGTGTGAATAGAAAATAAGTCTTGTAAGTTTGTTAAAGTTGATGACTTATGCTCACTTAAATCATAGTAAATTTATGTTCTATTTATACAAGTTAGAGTTTTCATGAGTTTCATCTGTTTCAGAAAGTACATATAAATCACAATTAAAGACATAACTGCTGCTTTGTGTCAAAACCCTGCTTCCGCTTTCATTTATTGCTAGGTACTTCTGTACACAGGCAAAATACTCTGAAAAATCACACCATTTGTGGGTCCATTTGGGAAACAGGGTGTCAAGTTGGATATTTTGTGGTATTCCAGATATCCTTCAAATGTGCAGTCAATTCTCAGCCATGAGCACATGCAGTTTCTCTGTAGAGCAGAAATATCAGGATGGCTTTTAGCTGCTGAATGTTGAAATATCAGGATGGCTTTTAGTTAGCTGCTGAATGTTATTTGTGAACCTAAATAATGAAACAGGAGCATTGCTCTGTGGTTACCACTTAAACTACTTAATTTGGAATCTCTCTAATAGTGGCTTTCTAATACATGTTTGTCATCCATGGTATCAACAGAGCTTTTGACACTGGGGAAAAAACATCTTCTGAAAGTGGTAGAAGGAAAGGCTCATTTTTCTTCTCAGTTCTGTTTTAGTGCTGAGTATGTTGTAGGTTCTAGAGGGCTTATTAGTACTAAGCTGTATGGCTGATGGAGACAAACCTCAGTTTCACTGTCGGGTTACTATGGGCTGACACTCCTTTCTAAATTTCATGTTTTACAGGTATATGCACAAAAACAGAGAAATAACAAGAATTAAACGAGATGAAATCAAGAGACTCAAAGAGTACCTCACAGTTTTACAGCAGAGATTAGAACGGTACTATAGATAACTGTATGAATGCTAATAGTATTATGGGCTACATAGAATAACTCTTTGTATTATACTTTGTGTATAGTTCTTTACCTGAGATTTCCTTTCTAGATCTCTTTCCTTTTACCCTTTCTTTGGAAGCTGTGTTTTAAGTGTTGTATTTCTGATTCATGAAACATGCTAGGAAAGGTTTGCTTTAATAAATTACAGTCAATGAGAAAAAAAAAATTTTTAAATTTCTTTTTTTGTATCTGTGAGTCATGCCATTAATACATTTTGTGGTTAACAGATATTTAAGCTATGGTTCTGGTCCTAAACGATTCCCCTTGGTAGATGTCCTGCAGTATGCCCTGGAGTTTGCCTCCAGCAAGCCGGTGTGCACGTCCCCCGTGGATGACCTGGGTGCCAGTGCCCCTGCCAGCGGCACACTGCCACCACAGATCCCCCCCAGGTAAGGGCTGCCTCCTGCTCCCCAGGGCAGAGGCCAGAGCAAACCAGCCTCTGGCACACAGGGAGCACGTTCAGCTGCTTTGTTCACCAGACCAGTAAAACTGGGCATCTCCTAAGGGGGGATAGGGGAAAGTTTCTGCTCATTGCTTTCAGCACAACGGGCTTAAATAAACGGAAATGTTAATTACCTGGATTTGTCTCATGCACTTATAGAAATGTTTTCACAAGGAGGTTACTATTTTCAAGCACAGCCCAGTTCCATCTACAATTCTAAATAGAAGATTCTGGTGAGGTCATTGATTCCCATGTGTTTTATTTAAGAATCTGAATTGGGCAGTGTGTATGTGCTGCGTAGCATCAAGATTTCTGGTATGCAATTTATCTGTTACTTTTTGCCTGGGAGCTAAGCTACTCTTCTGCCATGCAGTTTGCATATCTTACCAAATTTGTCAAGAACCTAAATAATCTGACTTCTTAAATGCAAAGTAGCTCAAGTACCAGAGAGATAAATGTCCAATGATGTTGTTTTTCCTCCCTGTTTAAGCTAGTAACTCAGTATAGGGGATTGAGTGTACACTCAGTCAGTTTGCAGGTGATGCCTGGCAGAGGACCTGGAGGTGCTGGTCAACAGTGGCTGAACATGAGTCAGCTGTGCTCAGGTGGCCAAGAGGGCCAGTGGCACCTGGCCTGCATCAGCAGTGGTGTGGCAGCAGGGCAGTGATTGTCCCCCCCCTCTACTGGCACTGCTGAAGCCACACCTCAAACCTGTGTTTGTTCAGGTTTGGGCTCCTCACTACAAGAAGGACATTGTGGTGCTGGAGCATGTCCAGAGAAAGGCAACAGAGCTGGGAAAGGGTCTGAAGCAAAAGTCTGATAAGGAGCAGCTGAGGGAGCTGGGGGGACTCAGCCTGGAGAAAAGGAGGCTCAAGGGAGACTTTAATCACTCTCTACAGCTGCCTGATAGGAGGATGTAGCCAGGGAGGAGCCAGCCTCTTCTCCCAGGTGACAAGTGACAGGGCACAAGGAAACAGCCTCAAGTTGCACTAGAGGAGGTTTAGATTGGATACTAAGAAATATTTGTTCATAGAAGGGGTTGCCAAATGTTGGAATAGGCTGCCCAGGGCAGTGGTGAAGTCATCCCCAGAGGTATTTAAAAGATGTGTTGATGTGGCACTGAGGGCCATGATGTAGTGGTGGACTTGGCAGTGCTGGGTTAACGGTTGGACTTGATCATCTTAGAAATTTTCTCCAGCCTAAATAATTCTGTGATAATAGAGTATAACTTTGGATAAGTGGACACTAACAGTTTATAACATAGCTTTGTATATTGTATTTGTGCAGTAGGGTTCTGTCACCTGGTCAGTCACGATTGTTGAATTTGTCGTTCAAAGAAGTGAAATACGTGAATCTAAAAAGGCTTTAAAAAAGATTTCCAATGCCTTACTGATACAATGCCAGCAGCAATCGTGATGATGGATAACAGAAGACAAATTTTTAGAAGTTACCCTTGCTTGCATGAAAAGCAATATCAAAAGTAATAAACTGCTCAGACTCCTGTATAGGAAGTTTGTTCTGTAGAAGTGTAAGTATTGAGGCTTTTTTGTCCATCTGTGGAAACACCACAGCATGTTATATGGAGTGACATTTTCAGCTCTTGATGTTCTCAGAACCTTCTAAACTCCTGAAGAATCCAACTGCCTCAGGCTGTATCATGATGCTGTACAAAAAGTAAAAATTCAGTGGCATGCAAGAAAAATCTTCAGATTCCTCTTATGCAGTGTAATAATACAGAGGTGATCTTGTTGATGAGAAAAGAAAAATCTAACAAGTCTTAATTTTTATTACCCTGCTGCTCTTGCAGACTTCTCCTAAGATGCCTGTTTTGCAGTTCATGTTTGAGTGGTTTGGAACTAATTTAGATTGGTTGGTAGTGCGTTTCCAGTGTGGCAAAAATATCAGAGGTCGCTTCATTATTGCTGTTCAGCTAACATAAGTTGTAGGTAGGACATTAGAAAAAGTGTATCTGCTAGGTGTAAGACACATGCAGGAAGTTATGGAACTGAGAATTTGTGCTCACTGGATTTTATGGTCATTGGCCATAAGACAAACTGCTGTGATTTCTCCCTCTGCCGTTTGGCTGTAAATGTTTCAAACCAGTTGCTTACATGTGTGACACGATTTGAAATTATTTAGTAGTGTTTCAAATAAAGCAAACTATGTTGTGCTAATATATAGTGTACCACAAAGCTTTCAGAATTTAAATACTAGTTCCATGTTGCTATTGTAGTTACCTGTTTTGGATTGCACTTTAGGAAATTGCTACCTTTAAAAATGCCCATTTTTAGATGAAAAGCTTATTTTTATGGTGCCACTTTGTCTGTGATGATTTTTATATTTCATGTTTTGAATGAATGCAGCACAATAGAGCAGCAGGGACCTTCATCATCAGATGTCCCAAGCACATCTCCTGTACAAAGATCAGTAATACATAAACCTTTCACACAATCACGGATTCCCCCTGACCTGCCGATGCATCCGGCACCAAGGCACATCACGGAGGAGGAGCTGTCTGTCCTGGAGGGCTGTTTGCATCGCTGGAGGACTGAAGTAGAGAACGACACAAGAGGTAATGCCACACCCTGGGGAATGCATTTGCTGTAGGAAAGGATTTGTGCAAGTGGGGGAAATCTTTCATCTCAGCAGATTTAGCGTTTGGCGTGTAGATAGATGTACCACGTGTGAAATGCACCCGTTTGGCATTTCGAGATAAAGATGTAGTCATGTGCAATCATACAGCCTTGTGGAAGAGAGGTTCTTTCTTGTCTTTGTCTTTCAGATTTACAAGAAAGTATATCAAGAATACATCGGACAATTGAATTGATGTACTCTGACAAAACAATGGTCCAAGTAAGTACAGTTTTGGCATGAGATAATTGAAAAGAGATCCTTTTCGGCATTTTTAAAAAATTCTTAGGTGCCTGAAAACAGAGCAAGTATACAACAACTATGTAGTGTATTGAGAAATGTCATTGGGTAGTCATAATGAGCTTTGTAAGCCCTTGAGTTGTGCACAGTCAGATGAAAGACAGTGTTACAGTATTTTACAGGTGATGTGCTTAAATTCAGGCAACTGTGATGAAAAGCCCAAATATGTTGTCTCTGATCCCTGTTTTTTACCTGAATGCAGATTTGCACAACAAAATTGTCTTGCCCTGATTTGCCCATATGGCTCCATATCCTTATGGCTTTAAGGTGGTGAAGCATTAGACACAGGAAAGTCATATTTACTTTGCTGCTTAGTGCCACTGTGTATTGCGACTTCCAGGCTAATACATGAAAATTCCAGGTTCCTGATTTTGATTTGTAGTTAATCCTAATGAGTGGTTTTGTTGCTATTGGCTTGGTTTTTTGTTTTGTTGAGATTTTTTAAACGTTGTCTAGTTTATATATCAGTCACAACTTTCATTATTAGTCTCAGCAATCTTCTAGCAAATTCTCATTCTGTGTAATCTCAACAGTGTTTTTAGAATGTTTTACTGTGGAGTTGTGGCTCCTCTGCTGTTTCTTATGTGTATGTACTCATGTTCTCTCACTCTGACAGGTTTTAAGGTAAAGGATTACTTCCTCTGTTACTTTCTGTTAGTAAAAAGAACTATTTTCATTCCAAGTAAGATCTGTTCAGCTTACAGTTTTCCTTGAGGTATGTTTTCTTTTTGTACATGGCTTCTAATAGTTACTGGCAGCTGAACTCTCATGTTAAGGATTTCAGGCAGATTTGCCTAGATGACTTTCTTTAAGCTTGCTACTAGCAGGCACTTTTCTTCCTTAATATTTGTTTTATAAAAAGAAGGCCACAGGCTACATGTCATCTAATAGTAAAATTAATTAATTTGGTAACTTGCATCTGAGTTGTCTACCTGTGTTGACTTAGGTGTTGCAGGAGGAAGTACCTCTGGATAGCAGATACTAGTCAGCTGTCATTACAAAAGAAAAAAGAGATTACTTAGTAAAACACAAAGTAGGTGCTGAACCCATCTGGAATCACAGGCTTGGAAGGAAAGCTGACCTTCTGCAGCTCAGCTGGTTTGTCCCTGTGGCTGTTTTGGCACAATAAGAGGGAGGCAGATATGCAAAGCTGTCTACTTCGCCCTGCCTACCTCTGTCTCTGGGTGATTTGATAGCTGGGTATTGCCCCATGCCCTGGGAGCAGTTTCACAGTATTGATGTTTCCCTCTGCACAATACAGTTGTAGGATTGCAGTCTTGAAGTCACGTTCTAGGCACATAAAATTGGACACATTTTTAAGGCCAACATATAATTTTTGCAGGCTGCTTCCTAGTGTATTTATGAACTACTTGAGGAGCTCTTGCTGTCTCCTTTTGTTCTTTTGGATTCTAAGGAGATATAGTAGCCCATAAAACCTTTGTCAAATTGTCACATAAAATACATTCCCAAAATCTTGATTGTTTCATTCTCCTGAATGAATGTTTCATCAGCTGCTTACTTAGTTCCTTCCTTCTGTGCACTTGCTGTTGGGAAGGAGACACAACTGATTTTTCTGTGGGAGTTCATCCTGGTTATAGCAGCTTTGACATACCTGTTGTGTAGCTACATGTGATGGGGCTACTGAAGCTCCATTCCTGCTTCGAGAGTACTAAGTGTAAACTAAGAAGTTTAATGCCACCTATGTTTGGGTGGCTTTGTGCTGTTAATTACTCTTGATATAATGGCTTATCAGAAGAGATCCCTGTTGGCCCTGAACTCATCTGTCCCCTGGTCACAGTCCTCTGTGGGGAACCTTCCTGAAAGCTCAGTGTGGATGACTGACAGCTGCTTCTCCTGACTTGGAGGAAAAGGTGGGGACCCTTAATCTGACCCACTTAGCATGGGTTTTAAGTAAAACAATTTAAATTCAATGGGGATTTTTAGTTCCTGATTTTAGGGTAAGAAAATTTTATTTTGACCAAGTCTAAAGAGACACCTTTTTTAAAATCAGGATCTGCCTACATTTTTGTGCATATACACAGGCTTGCAGTCATTTTAAGGATGACGGTGTTGTATATGCACCAAGGATTTTTAAGGCTTTCACACTGGTTTAATAACAGATGTTAAAACCCCCAGAGCATTCAGATTTAAGGACTTGTCAGGATTTCTTCTGTGTATACTTCTTGTGTTTGGGAGATTTAGAGTGTAGTTTGATTCCAGCTGCTGTGCAGTCACTCTACAGTTCAAGGGGAGTTGCAAAATCTTCAGCACTTGCATGTAGCCTGGAAGAGAATGCTCAGGTTAAAAGTATCTTCAAGGAGTTACCCCAGTCACAGTTGTGTGTGTTTACGAGTGTTGCAGTACTCAAACGACATTTGCAAAAAATGCTGAGTACATCTTGAGTCAAAGAGACTGTTTGTCTTCAGTCCAGATTGTGACACCAGACCAAGCTGATCTGGTTTTGGGGTTTTTCATCCCAGCTGAGCCACTGTCATTGAGGCACACTGTGCATAGCAGGGAAGCTCAGCTTTCCCTTTTATGTTGCATGTGCTATTCTTGCAGGTTCAAATGAGTCAGTCACCAAGATGTTTTCAAAAGACTTGTAAGTAAGGAAGAGCTCATTCATTCTGCTTCTCTCTCTCCTTCAGTTTTCCATTGTTCTTACTTGTTGGTTTACAGATGTAGCCTGGAATTCATTTTACACTGATCCTAGAAACTGCTATCCTCCTTTGCCTCAGTTGGAGGAAAGAACCTTTTCAGGTCTTCCAAGCTTTATTTAGCTTTTCCTGATACAGTTAAAATACTGGAAAACAGTTGTATTCATATTCTGCTGTAGAAATTTTATTTTTGTGTAACTGAAGCAGATATTAATTTAAATAAATTGTTTTACGGTCACACAGGAAATACTGAGTTTATTAGTGAATTTGCATATGCCTTTTCAGACTTTTTGGCAGGTTTGCCAGGTCGGAACTGAAGCAAATCATAGGTAGTCAAGGCTGACTTACTTCAGGGTTTTTTGGTAGATATAATGAAGGTAGGAATATTAAGGAATTAGGAAAAGAGGATGTGTGGTACTAAAGGCAGCAGAGTAGACATTTATGTTGTACACTAATATTTTTAAGATCTTCTGTAACTAGTAGTGGTAAGTAACATAGTTCCAAGTCCTTATCTTTAATGGGTTGCTAGTTTTACTTGTTTTTCCTCTGTGTTGTGTTTTGATCCCAATTAACTTTATTTCATTTATTTCAGTTACTTGTATTTTGTGTAGCACTTATTGCTGGCATACAGTAGGAGCTAAATGCTGTCAAGGAGGGTTTGACATTTGTTTTATTTTCTGTTTTATTTTTTTAAGGTTCCTTATAGGTTGCATGCTGTCCTAGTTCATGAGGGTCAAGCAAATGCAGGACACTACTGGGCATATATTTATGACCACCACCAGAACAGATGGATGAAATATAATGATATTTCTGTGACAAAGTCAACTTGGGAAGAGTTGGAACGGGACTCTTTTGGTGGTTACAGGAATGCCAGTGCATATTGTTTAATGTATATCAATGACAAGGAACAGTACTTGATACAAGGTAATGTTACCGACACAGATTCTGCATGATATAGAATAGCTGAATACATTGGTAAAGCAGACTTCTTTCAGATGGATTTCCAGATTTTTGAGATGTTTTTAGTAGTTTTTGAAGGTTTTATTCCTGCTCCTAACTGTTAGATTGTTTTTGTGGGTGGAACGATTGCTGTTCAACTTACAGATCATTAAAGATAATGCCAGTGTTTCAGCATTATTAAGATTAAAAACCAAACTGTTTGCTAATTTGTAAATATTTTAGAGAAGGGACTGGAGAATTTTGGAGGGTTTATCTTAAGATTAGAAGAGAAGTATGGAAATAGAGAAATGTGCCTTTTAACATTAAAATCCTCATGTAGCTGCTTTTTTTCCCCCCTAAGCTTCAGAGCCCTGATACACTCTACTGGAGCGTGGAAACTCAGAAGCTTATGCAGTAAATTGAAATGTGAATAACTTAGCCCTACCAACCACACATCAAACCCAAGTAATACATGGGTTGGGAAATGCTTTTCAGGTCATGTAGGAGTATGCAGCTATAAGGCTTTGTATGGAAGTGTTTAAAGAGAGGACAGAGGTCCTTTAGCACAAAGTTTTTGATAATGGTAGACAGAGCTGTCTGTGAAAGTGTCCAGAGATTCAGTACAAGGTCATGGAAAATGTTCAGGTTCCTGTTTTTTCGTAGGGCAGAAGGCTGAAGTGCTCATTTGTTCAGTTTTGAAATGAGAGCTAATATTACCCTGGACACTCCTAGGTTGCCAGGTCGGTGGTGCACTTGCAGCCATAGGGTGTTTGGGCCCTGTGGGCTGCCTGTGCCATTCCAATTAAACTGAGACCTGCTCACTGTGGGACAATTACTGCTGGTGGATCCCCTGGGATCCCTGCAGAGACCATTCCCAAAGCAACAGGAAGATGCCTCGATTTAGCAGGTGTTCTTAGCAGCTGGCTTTCTGAATTCCTGTAGGTCCACTCTCCTTCCCCTCTTCTCTTGGGAAGTGTAGTTGTGTCCAGCTCTCTGTGGCAGTAATACAGTCAAGCAATGGTAGGGATTTTGTAAGTATTCTCTGAATGTTCACATAGAGTGCTGAACAGTAAAACCAGTTAACACTAATATAGTTTTGGGGCTTTGGTGTTACACTGTACGTTTCTGGTAATTCACTTGAGGATATCTGTTGAACATTTTCTCTTTGTTTTGTCCTATTCTTTCTTTTTCTGAAACTTCTATTTCATGTCACCACAGAGGAGTTTAACAAAGAAACTGGGCAGATCCTTGTTGGAATGGACACGCTGCCTTCTGATCTAAGGGATTATGTCAAGGAAGACAATAAACGTTTTGAAAAAGAACTTGAAGAGTGGGATGCAGAACTTGCTCAGAAAGCACAGCAGGAGAAATTGTTATCTCAGATACCCAGGGCACCAGCACCCTCACCTGCTCCAGGTTAGCTGCTTCTACCTGTTTGGAAAGGGAGTAGGACCAAAAATCACTGGGGCTTATATATATCATTTGACAACGTAACAAAGGAAGAAAAAATTAATTTGTGTGATCTTGAATTACAGCTATTTACTTGGCCAAGGTAACTATACTTGAAGTTTAGCCTGTTGGGGTGGGTTTTTGCATTTTATTTTTTATTTAACGAAAATAGGTATTCATTGGTTCTTCTGCCTTTTTCCTCGCAGTTGTCCTGAGCTTCTTTCTTCTTTTTTTTTTTTCCCCCATAGAAACTGAAGCTTTTTAAGATTGGTCTCACCAGTCTGTTTTGAGGATTTGTTAGTCTGTAAATGATGTATTTCTTCTATTCAGGATGATTCATTGTGAAACCCACATTCACATTTTAAATTAGAATAGCATTTGGATCTGAAGAGCAGAATAATGTATTTGGTGTGGTGCATTGAATATATTTAATGATAGCAGGGCCTGTTTAAGAAATTACTGTGTGGAAATGAGGGTGTTAAAATTGTGCAAAAGATTGACCAGCAACCGTGAGGCCAATGCTCGTAGGAACCCATCTAATAAGGACCACTGGCAATCTGATGATAAACCAGAGCTGCCAGGGTTTTGGTAACATCCACCTTTTGCTCCATTGCAGTAGGCTGTGTGTGTTATATGAAAGATGACATGGTGAATTTTCTGTCCAGATGTTCTTATTTGAGTCCTAGAGATGGAGCATACATTTCCTATGTGTGACTGCAAAATGAGTGTAAGAAGTGAAGTGATTTAATAGCATTGTTTGTTTTGCAAACTCTGTGGAGAGTTGCTTCATCTTTTGTTATGTTTTGAGTTCACAAAAGCTTTGAGATTCATGCTATTTCTTCTTTTAGTAATGGAAAGTACAAAATGAATGTTTAGTCGGCCAAAATTTGGTTTCATCATGTAAGGAATATAAGATACTATTTATACCAATCAATTTATTGCTCTCAAGTGGAGGAGACGGAGATCTCCCTTAAGGCAGAAATGTATAATGTGTTTATGATTTTACAAAGTAAAAATAAATCTTGCACTCTAGTGGCTGGAGGTCATTCCATATGTTGAGTCTGTATCCCACAGAAACTCCAGCTAGAATCTCACCTTTGTTCTCAGTCATCCCTGATGATTGATGGATGAACACCTCTCACTCAAGAGCCTTTTTGGGTCTATAGACAGGACAGATCTATTGTTCCTAATATAAAATCAGGGATCTATTTGTAGGGAAGGGTTTAAAATGACATGAGATGCAGACTGGTGTAAAGTTGTATTTATAAATTGTGTGACCTACCCTGCATTTTCTGTGTGCTTACCTTATCTGTGAGAAATGATCCAAATAAAACTAATCAATTTAAAATTCATGCTTATGTTAACACACAAATTTATCTTTTTTCTGTCACTAAGTTCAAGCAGGAGAACCAGAGTATTTAGAGCAGCCATCAAGAACTGATATTTCAAAGCACTTAAAAGAAGATTCTGTACAAGCAATCAATAAAGCTTTAGCTGAACAAGAAGACAGAGGTCCAGAAGCTATAATGGATACGGTGAGGATATTTGGAAGCTTGAAATACTTCTTTTGCTTTTATTTTGCAAGTTAAAATTATAAAAATACTGATAAAAGGGTGCGAGTCTGGAAACTTTGAAAATTGCTTTTTCTTCAGGGACTGTCCAACACTAAAGTCCATCCAGAAACTGTGTACAATGGTAATGGGTGTAGTGCAAAAAAAATATACGAAGATAGGTGTTCCCTATGAGATTAAAGTGCTTGTCAGGAGTACAGCAGAGTGTTCAAATTGCAGTTAGCTGTTTGTGCCCACCATCTTTTAAAAATATTAGATGATCCCATATGCTTTTGAGGAGTAAACATTGACAGTCCATGTAAAAGACTTGCAAAATATTGCTTTAGACATTCAGGTTTTTTTATCTGGGCAATAGAAGAATATAGTTGAGTTCCTTTGGCAGACCTGTGGAAGTTAATGTAGCTTTCAAAAATAAGGGGTTTTTGCAACAGTATTCTGTAGCTTTAATGCAGATTCACAACTTGACAAAAATAATTTTTTGTGATTCATAGGGTGCCTATATTAGCTTAAAATGTCTATAATAATCAGTGTTGGCTGTTTCTGTTTTCACTTGGTATACTAGGAGGAGTGAGACATTAACTATTTTATGGTTTATTAATGAAAGCAATACTTGACATTTTTTTTCTTTCAGCAAATATTTTTTTCCTTCCCTATAAGTATGTTGATAAATGAAAAATGTGTTTGCCACAAAACTAAGTGCCATTAAAACAATATATGCATCTGTCTTGGAACTCCATCCATAAATGTACAATATGGCTTCCTTAGGTGTCCCTCGTAACCACCAAGCATATGAACAGTTTAGATCTGTGCAAAATGCTTCCTAAGATCAGCTGTGAATCCTCATTAAACAGAAGCAGTCTGGCCCCACATACTTTACAACCTTGGAAAATTGTGGCATCTTGTTGGCACCCTGTTGTCCTGTGTTTTGCCTCCCTCCTGTGGTGTCAGGAAGGCAGGGAAGGACACTTCCTCTGCTAAACTGAAATTGGAGCTAATAGAGAAACTCCTCTAACTCTGGATGAAAAGGTGCTCTGCCACTAAAGCCTTAGGCCTTTATATGGGCCTTTTTGAGTTCTCAGAACAGCTGAGTGGGAGGCTGTTTCATGTGTGTTACTCCAGCTGAAAAGGTGGCTGTGAAGATACCAAAATGCAGGATAAAATGCCTTTCACAAGGCTGTCCTCCTTCCAGGGTTTGTGGGCATCCCAGTGGGATGTGGAAGTTTCTTAGACTTTTGTCCATGGGTCAAGTGTTGTAGTTCAGGATCATGGCACTTGGCACAGTGGTCAGCCTTTGGACTTGATAAGACTGTGGTTGGGGAACACCATGATCTGTTTAATGAGACAAAAGAAAAAAAAAACAAACAAACCATGCAAACAGTATTTAGAAAGAAATGTACTTCAGCTGTTAAAATGTAAAGTAAATTTCTAGTTAATCTGAAAGTACTCTATGAAGTCTATCTGTACCCCCAAATTTCACTAAGCAGGAGTGTTGCCTTCTCAGCATATCAGCATGCTTNCACTGGGAAATGTTAGTTTTAGTTTGTTTCTATCCTTTAGTGTGACTTTATCAGGTATTTCAGATATTAAGTATCTGACCTGGCCCTCTTCAAGGCCAGACTGGATGGGTCCCTGAGGAACCTGATCTAGTGGGGGGCATCTTTAGGACTAGAGGATCTTTGAGGACCTTTCCTAAACTGTTCTGATATTTTATGATATAATTAGTAATGTTGGGGTAAAATGTACAAAAAATTGTGGTTCTCAGACTCATCCTTTGCCAAGTGACTTAAATTTGTAATGGCTATTAGAGTCGTAATACTGGTATACTAACCTGTAAAGATAGGATTAGTGAATAANCAAACAGTATTTAGAAAGAAATGTACTTCAGCTGTTAAAATGTAAAGTAAATTTCTAGTTAATCTGAAAGTACTCTATGAAGTCTATCTGTACCCCCAAATTTCACTAAGCAGGAGTGTTGCCTTCTCAGCATATCAGCATGCTTTCTGATTATTCTGCTTCCATATGCATTCAGGCGTGCAGGCATATATTCCATTACTTCACTTTTTGTTAGTCCATTTTTAAAAGAATGAAGGCCAATATCAGCACATGTAACAGGATTGTAGGTTATTCACCACATATTAATTTTGTCCATTTTATGCCTTTTGTCCTTTTTTCCTGCCCTCTGATTGTACAGCCTTCCTTTGTATTTATACGGTGTTGGGTGTAAATAGATACTGAGTATGGTTTTGGATTCTTTGTTAACAGGTGAAGCTATTGTTACAGTTGCAGAGCAAGTAGCATAGCATTTTGTGATGGCTTGGATTAGAGTCAAGGTTTAAATTCTGCAGATGTTGCAAACTGCCTGTTGTTCAGTGATAGACCACAGGCGCCAAGATTTGTCTCCACCGTTGTTTAAAACTTAGCTTAACATACCAGGAATTTTAGTGACTAGGATAATCTTCTCCTTTTTTTATTTAATTCTCTTCTAAAGAATAAACCAGTTGAATGTAATGCTCCTTTAAATAGCCTTTAAATTATCTTGTTTGTTAGAGGCCTTTTTTTTTTGTGGGGTTTTTTTNTTAGGACTAGAGGATCTTTGAGGACCTTTCCTAAACTGTTCTGATATTTTATGATATAATTAGTAATGTTGGGGTAAAATGTACAAAAAATTGTGGTTCTCAGACTCATCCTTTGCCAAGTGACTTAAATTTGTAATGGCTATTAGAGTCGTAATACTGGTATACTAACCTGTAAAGATAGGATTAGTGAATAAAGACCAAATGAAATAATTTTAGTAATTATGGCTTGTAATTTTAATTTGTTATGGCTAGTAATTTTAAAATATACTGCTTAAAAATGATAAGTATCACCTATATTCTCTAATAAGATACAGTTTCTGAACTTTTCAGAATTTCAGCAGTGGACATCATTGTGCTAGATCAGCCTGTCAGTTTGCATCTCTCCATAATTTTACTGTATTTTCTGATGATTATGATGATTCTCCTTTTTCTCCCCAAACACGTACTGATAATGGTTTTCTTCTGCAGAGCTCTGCTAATGCCCCAGCTCAAGCAGCTCCTCCCCAGCGAGTGGTAGAGGTGGCGATCCCTGATGTAGGGACTTTTGTGATTGAGTCAGAGGAGGGGGGTTATGACGATGAGGTACCTCTGATTGCACTTGTGTGCACCGCTCCTCCCTGGTGCTTCCTCGTGCTGCCTGATGAGAAGTTTTGGCATGTTTGCACACTGTGACACCTAACAGACTTCTGCAAAACGAAATGCTTAGCGATTTGTCATCTTTAACAGCGTTGTAGTTTGTCGTGAAATACGGAAGGAAAGCACTACAGACTCTAATTGGGCACGCTTTGCATGGTACCATTTACACTGAGGGTGGATTTGTCTCTTCAGCTGTGGAGGTTGAATGTTTGTGTTAGGCCAGGTAGCCTTCAAAATGCTGGTGATAGACTGCACACTGCTGCATTATTTAAGATGTGACAGGACACTGAGGGATGTTCTCAATGTTTGTGCTTTCTTGTCAGTCTGGTAAAGCTAACGTTCAAGTCTGATCTCTTATTTGCCAAGGTTAAGCTTTTCAGGCTTTGGGGATTAAATTAGCCATAGAAATAATGTGATAATAAATAATCTTGCAATTCTTAAAAATAATTCCGACTCAGGGTGGTACACGTACCTGCAACTACTTGAGGAATAATTGAAAGGCCCATTGTTTTTCTGAGAGACGTTGTTTTTTGCTGCCCAGTTTCAGCAGTAGAAACCAACACTGCTGGTCATCCAACTGCCCTGCCTTGTCACTGCTTACTCCACTTCAAACTTATTTGTTTTGGTTGGGGATGAGGTTGGTGCAGCCTGTATTCTCAGGAGTCTGAACATGGCTTTTTGGGGGGCTTTAGCTTCCCTAGGCAAATTGATATTTCAGGTCATTCTGCCCTGGAAGTGTGAGCAGTTAGAACTGGGAGGATGGGGTGGGGAATAAAATGGCTTAATTGACATCATCACACTGGGTTTAGCTTCTCACTGATGTGTAGTCTCCACCTTGAAAGAAATTAGGGTTTACCCTCATATAATGACCTGCTTGTTTGTTTGTTTTTACTTTTGTCCCATGCCATTGTCTTTCTGGAGGATAACTTTATTGCCTATTTCCCTGTTCGTTTTGTGAGTGTTTTCACTTTTTTTTAATGTTTTTATGTGTGGGAGACTTGCAGGGAGTTTAAGATCCTTCATCGTTTGTTGCTGTGCCAGCAATACCTTGGGCAGGGACAGAGGGAGTGTTTTCCTTTGCTTACAGATAAAAAAGGAGAAAGGCTTTTCTGAGTAGCTTGGATGTATGAAATGGTGTGTAACTGATGTGAATAGCAGTGAGAAATCTCTTGTGTTTGGCTTGGTGTTCGTTAATTGTTTTGGGTTTGATGTTTAAGAAATTGTCTGCAGATGCTTCAGCGATTGGTGGCATTTGCAGCAGCGAGTCTCTTATTCTGACCTTGAAATATGCATAAAATATAGGTGATATAGTTTATCATGCATTTAGTGCAGTATATCTGAAGAGTGATTGGATGATTTTTCTACTTAAAACTTAGTTTTGTTTATTCCTGAGGTGGCCAATGGTAGCACTCATTCAGTGTGAAGTTTCTGCTTGGTATTAATGCCGAACTGTGCATGTTCCTTTCCTGCAAAGTTTGGTCCATGTAACCTTTTTGACACAGTTTTCTGCCTTTCTTTTTTTCTTTTTTGTAAGATTCCTTTCATGTTGTTACAGTAAAACTGTATCTACACGTGCCATGATTTGATTTGCAGAATATGCTCACCAGATCTGTATTGAAATGTGCCATATCACTGTATGCATGCATTAAGTTGCCTTTTCATCTTGCATGAGACTAAAAGCATATTGAATTTAGTCATTAAAATATTAATCATTCAAAACTTTTACCTTAAATCCCTTGTGGCAGGTCATGCTGACCCCGAACATGCAAGGTATTATCATGGCTATAGGTAAAGCCAGGAATGTTTATGACAGGTGTGGGCCAGAAGCAGGGTTCTTTAAGGTACAACTAACATTTTCAACTTTTTCTCATCTGACTTTTCTTGTTAGATATGCTACTCCCTCTACCCCTTTCTGTATATAAAGTCTTTTACAGCATTTATACATAGTTGTCTATATCTGTTCCTCATTTAGATATTTCTCCCTTGAAAAACAGACAGATGTTTGCCATGTTGATATCAGTAGCTCGTATACCTTTCTGCATTTTAGCTTTTTAATAATAGAGAGTAACATAATAGTAACATGAAACCTAGATGTGTAATCAATAAAAGTATATGGGTTTTTTCTCCTGTTAATAATAAAACCTATGCCTTTGCTAGATTGTGGGACATCAGGACTTTTTGAGCCAGGGACTTCTAGTCATTTGTTTTTGATTTCAAAGAGATGTTCTTGATTTGAACTCCTTAAAAGATTTTTAATAAATTGAAATTGCTTGCTTTTGTGTAACCACATGGGTACCAGTACTATTTAAGCATTTTTTTTATTACTGAGCAGTAGATGTTAGGCTTTTCTAGATGATTAGTCTTCACTGTGACACTAGATTTAAGAATGTGTTCATTATCTTAAATACACAACTTCTGAGCACCTTTAGCTCGTGGCCTTTTGAATTTTTGGGGTATTAGAAAAGGAATTGCTTTGACATGATGTAAAATGTAAAATCCTCTCAAATGTGATATGGAGAGGAGAAAGAAGTTTCTTGCTCATCATTGAGTAGCGGTCTGTTTTCTTCTTAATTGTTATGCTGTACTTCCACTAGAAGAAATTCTAAAAGCCACAAACCCCCAAACAAGCAACAAACAAACAAAAAACCCTAACATCACCAACAGAAAGTTCTGCAGCCCCTTGGGAAGAAAATGGAAATGTCATGAGTGTTTGAAGTGGGTACGGAGTGAAGGGTTATAACCATCATGTGTTTGCAGGGCTGTCTCTGTTCACTGTGCCTGCTCTCAGGGAAGGGAGACACACCTGCCACAGCCTCTGCTCAGTGAAACTGGGTTTGTTTCAGACTCAGTGCTGGTTGCCTTTATTTTTTTACAAATTTATTAATGAAAATATGTAAATTGGTTTTTAAGTTGAAAAAAATCCTCATTTGAGCAAATCACTCCTTACCAGAAAGTTCAATTATATCTAATTAAATTTTTTAATATGAAGGGTGTTTTGATAATTTTAAGAAAGAAAATTACTTCAAAATAAAAATATATTTAATGCTTTAGAGTTATCAAAACAATGCTCAGTTGAAATGATTTTCAGTCTTTCATTTTGAATCCTTAAACATTTAGGCTTCACGGGGGCAGAATGTCTTTGAGTGAGAAAATGTTTTGACATAAAGTAGAAAATTTTCCTTACTCATTTTCTGCTGAATCGTGTTTGCAGTAGCTTAGCAGAGGTGAAACATGGTTCATTTTGAAGGAATACATTAGTATGAAAGGATGCAAATGTAGTGGGGTTGTTTTGGGAACAAAATTTTTGTTTTGGGATGCATCAGATGAAATCTCAAATTTTCCCATAACTTACTATAAAAGCCTCTATGATGTCTTTTAATACTGTTACGGTGTTCCTTTATGTGTTTGTTTTTGATGAATTTAGTGTTTTCAGGAAACTGGGGGAATGTCTATATTTTTGTTCTAATGTTACTCAGGTGAAACTCCTTTGGTGTGGGTCATTGTTACTGCCAAGGTTCCACTCTCCCTCTAGATCTCAGGTTTAAGACATGACTAACATTTAGATATTTTTTGGTCAGTGATCTCTTCAAATCATTGTTCTCTAACCTTTGTAGACAACTCCTTGCAGAATGTTTCCTTTAAGATCTTTATATAATATACTTAGGGAGAAAATGAAAGCATGTAATACTTGTTTCTAGTGTCCCTTTTTCTGTGTAGAGAAATAGTGTATTTTCATTTTGTGTAAGATTTCTGAATCTGTAGAATACCCCACATTATTTTAAAAAATATTATAAAAATACTGGGTTTGTGTTGCATTTTTTCCCTACTTCTGAGTAATTATATGAAAAATTAAATGTCTAATAGCAGTTTATTTTTGCTTCCTCAATAAACAAGGTTTAATTGTTAGCCATATTGACTTGCTAATGGTAGAATTTGTGATGGAAGGTAATAGAAACTCTGTGGCTTTTGGCGTTTATAATGTTGTCCTAAACATCCTTTTTAATGGTAATGCAAATCATGAGTGTTTAAGGATATTGATGCAGAACATCCTCCTAAGTTTTAAAGGTCTCCACATGTTCAAACCTGTACAATTATTAACCTACATGTTTAATCCTGAAACAAAATGTCTTATTAGCAGAGGATGGAAGCCCAAATTTCTGATAGTTAACTGTCAGATATTACAGCATAAAGGTGTTTAAAATACTGAACAGGGTTGTTTTTTTTTTTT